>JBAIZL010000403.1:2152500-2167500 GCA_036971475.1 Prosapia bicincta
ACAGCAAAAACAAATGTTAAAAAAATATGTTTTCTAATAAAAATATATGTATTTCAGTTAAAAACATTGAATTTCTGAATACATTTTTGACATTTTAAAGGTCTCTAAGTTGGCACCAAATGGAAACCCGTCAGCGTAATCTACCACTCGGGAACAGCAAGTCACTCATGATCATGGCGAAACCTTGGCGACGTGTAAACGTTAGCTTTGGGTAATTATTTCACAGCGCTCCCGAGATCTATTCCGGACAATTAGAGATTACAAAAAGCTATCGTTTTACTCGCATCCACGTCACTTAAACCGAAGCACGATTACTCGATGAGAAATCCCTCCCGTCAACACACCTGCATTGCGCTTATAATGTATCTTGAAATAATAATCGAAAGGTTATATTGTTTTTAGGCGCAAAGTAAATTTGAATGGAGTGATTTTCGCCTTTTTTCTCTCTTGCATAGCATTTAGAATCAGAGAAATGATGGTTTTGTAAGAGATGGAGAAACGGACGAGAATGCGTGTGTTGCGTTGAAAGAGAGGTAGAAATGGAAACACGTGTGTTGATATGGGACCAGGACGGATAAGGTTAAAATCGAATAAAAGACATTTCAAATTAACTTAAATCTGATGTCCAGATGCTTTCAACATCTATATATGAAAGTAACATCACTGTAACATCCAAATCAAAGTTAAATTGTTTTGTCGACCAGTGTAACACGTTAACAATTGTGTTAACACATGTAATTTAGATATGCAATAAATGTTAATAAGGATGTATACAGTAAACATAGAAATAAAATAAAACATACGCTACCAGCGGGTAAAGTGAGGATGGAAACACATAGTGTTTCTGTATTTTACGATTATTTGACATTGGGAGAAAATTGTCGCATTGAAAGCCACATGAAAAACATATTACTATTTCTCCTCCGTGAAAAGTTGCATTATTTTATTCCACAAAACTATTTTGTTATTTTTTTAAAATTCTAAATAGAATCTTAACAAATCATTTTGAGAATAATTCGTAATCCACCGCAATAAATGTTTTATGTTTATGCCAAATGTAAATGAGAGAATTTTTTTCCTGGCGAAAAACCAAGTGTGGTTATCATCGCCAAACAACAGCAAAGGTTATACTTAAATAGGTAACTAAATCAGAATATATTTAAATTAAATAAATAAAACAAAACAAAATTTTCGAAACAAAACAGTAATAACATCAAAATAAATATGCAACAATAAAAAAAAACAACAATAGACAACAAAAAAATAACAAAACAACGTAACAATAAATCTATAACAATATAAATAACACATGCTGTAGGAAATAAATAAGTTAACAATAATACAACTCTAAACACAAAGTGACATGAATACTATAATAAATATATATTAAACTTTAAATGGAATATTTAGGTGGCGAAGGAATGCGATGACACGGTCGACGGCTTCGGCATCGTCCTTCAACACCACCTTTAAACTCCCTTGTAAATTAAAGCTGTCACGAACATGCTTCAAACCACCTTAATCTTCCAGTATATGACGGATTGTGATGGTATTTCCACAGAACTGACAAAAAGGCGGGTCCTCACGAAGCATCAGATAACCATGCGTTAAATAAGAGTGGCCGATACGAAGGCGGGTAGTCGCTACTTCCCCTCTACGTTTAGAACGAATAGAAGACCTCCATGAATGGACGGTATCTTTAATCTCCCTCAGCTTACTGTGAGTTACACATTGCCATTCATCATTCCAAGCAGCAGCCAATGAGCGTTTCACATAACAAATATAATCATATGCCATAACACGTTATGTAGATGGCACCATACTAGTAGCACTCTTTGCCGCTTCATCCGCTTTTGTGTTTCCGGTAATTCCACAGTGACCGGGAACCCAACAGAATGTTACCACAACACCCCCTAATTGTGTACTGCACACAAAATATCCCCGACTAAAGGGTTCACGGAAAACACATCCTAAAGGGCCTCAAGTGCACTTTTCGAATCGGAAACCCAAAAGGTAATGGGAAAAAGAAGTACTTACTTACTTACTAGCCAACGCCCACTCTTTGCTGTTGGGCCATTTGGTGGCGCGCTGACCAGTAGAGGCGAGAAATCTCTTCTTCCTTCGTGTCATTCAGGGGTCTATGGTCCAGAGCTGCACATGACTGGAGGTGCTCAGCTGTCATGTCCTCCCCGCTGTCACAAAGGGTGCACCTGGGAAACGAGAAGACGTGTATTTTGTTTAGGTGTGCAGCTAGGTAGTCGTGTCCAGTTGTGAGTCTAAAAAGTGCAACCCCGTCCCGTAGGGGTAACATGTTGTTAATTGGCCCGTTTTCGACAAGAGTAGCCCAACGTTTATTAAGAGATGCTTCCCTTAAGTAAGCTTGAGTGCTCCTCTTTATTGCAGCATTTATTTGTATTTTTATGGAGGGGAGCGAAGTTGCTACGCTCGGCTGTGGGAGCGTTGTTCCTTTTTTTGCCAATGAGTCGGCTAATTCATTACCTCTTATATCCACGTGGCTGGGGATCCATTGTAATTCAATTTTCCATCCCCTATTCATTAGTTTTGACAAATTTTGACGATAGGCTAGAGTGGATCTGCAATCGGTCTTTTTGTTATTTGTTACGGCCATTATTGCAGCCATTGAGTCTACACGAAAGACTGCTTGTGCCGGTGTCTTTATTTTCTTCATTTCGTTTGATGCGGCTAGTATGGCGGTTATTTCACCGTCAAAGTTACTTTGGTTGTTACCAACTGCTAGCGATCCTCCGAAAAGATTACAGTAATAACCAGCTCCCGTCTGTCCTTTGTCTGGGAGGCACGATCCATCAGTATATACATGTAGCCATTGTGTCTCTGGATAGACTGTGTTGATGGTTCTGAGGGCTGCAGCCTTTAGTTCTAATGGGTTACAATCTTTCTTTGGGATGTTGTGGTCAAAAAGATTAGGATTCACTTGGGCAGTGAATTGAACACTTCATGTGTCCCGATATCTGTTGTATGAGTGCCAATGTTGATGTTGTATTTCTTAATCAACTCTTTATATGTGGTTATCGGAGTTTTTTGTGTGTTTAGCCTCGTTGTGGCTTCTTTAAAGTTTGCCCATCGGTGGCTGTACGTCCTTTTGTTTCTCTTCCAAAACCCGAGGCTGAGTTTGTCTCTTCTAAACTGCATTGGCTCTGTTTCCAACTGTGCCGCCATTGCTGCTATCGGGGTCGATTTTGGTGCACCAGTGATGACTCGGAGGACTGCATTTTGGGTTCTATCCAAGATTTGAGATGTGGTGTTTGACGCTGTGATTGTTGCTTCAGCTCCGTACTCGAGTATGTGGCGTATATATGTTTTGTACGCTGTGTTCAGTACATCCTGATTTGCTTCCCATGTTGTGGTAGTTAGGCGTTTCAGCAGTTTTGCTCTTTTAATGGCTCTGTTGGCACTTTCTTTGATGTGTGGTTTCCAGGTCATTTTGGAATCTATTGAAACTCCCAGGTATTTGCAGATATTGTTCTCCATGAGTTCGCTATTCCCGTATCGCAGAGAGATTTCAGGTCGCCTTGTTGAAAGTGTAAAAAGTTGGTAAATTGATTTATTCGCGTTAGTCTCCGTCCAAAGCAGCAGGTTAGTCAGTGCCTTGTTTATTGCTTCTTCTAGTGATTTGATGTTGCTACCACTAGCCCAAAGAATTAGATCATCTGCATAGAGTAGGCCTTGTACTCCAGGCACTGCTCGAACTGCCGTGAGTACGTCATTGATCATCAAATTAAAGAGTATAGAACTGATTACGGCTCCTTGTGCCAATCCCTGTCTTTGGATACGATATTTGGACATTCCTCCTGTATATCTTACTCTAATAAGTCGTTGCGACAGAAAGGATTTGATCCACTTATATAAATTGTCCCTAACTCCACTTTGGGCTAGCTTGTGTATGAGCATTTCTCTGCAAACGGTGTCGTAGGCATTTTTTAGGTCTATTAGTACAGACAGGGTGGACATTTTCCTATGGACGCCGTCTTTGACACACTGTGAGAAGTATACTACTTGATCATTGTACTTCGTCTCGGTCTGAATCCTGCTTGGTCATCGTCGATGGTGTTGTGTAAATCGAAGAATTGGCTCAGTCGGCGGGCAACCATTCTTTCCATTACTTTACTGCATGCACTCGTTAGAACAACTGGTCTGTAGCTTCGTGCTTCGCTGATAGGTTTGCCCTTCTTATGGATTGGCACTATTTCACCTTTTCGTCATTGATGAGGTACATGGCTAGCCCAGGATAGGTTCACTATCTCCAAGAAGAGCAATTTTGCCCTTTGGCCCAAGTTAATAAGGAATTCCGAGAAAATGCTATCCACACCTGGAGCTTTCCCTGTTTTTGTTGCCTGGAGTGCTTGTTCCAACTCGGCCAATGTGAAATAATCTGAGCATATTCTGCTGTCTTCTCTAGTTGGGCATGAGCTTTTTTGCTGCTTTAACAGCTTTTTGTATGCACTTTTAGGCTGTATTGGAAAAAGTAGATTGGATGACAGTTAGAGCTTTAAAAATGGCAAACAGTACCGCAGTGAAAACACTACACGCTCAGGGTAATCCATACGTGAAGGTACGTCCCAACGCATAAAACGCACACCAATGCCATTGTCCAGTTTAGACCCATCAGTACAAATAATTTCACTGTGTTTGTAGGATCTGGAAATTGTCAAAAACTCCTGATGGTAAACCCCAGTGTGTTTGATATAACTGGACAATGAGAAATCGAAACGTGGCTTTTTTATTATCCATGGAGGTAGATAGCACATTGTTCGTTAAAACATATCAGGAAGTGTCAACAGCAGTTATGCGTAACGTTCTTATGCCGAATGGCGCAGTTGAACTTTGACGTGCTTCATAATTTGATGCATATAGGTTATGAAAGACCATTTTGAATGCCGGATGATTAGGTTTGCTTCGAAGACCAGAAATGTAAGATATTTGTAACGTTTGACGTCGTTTTGACAAGGAAGGTTCCCCCGCCTCGACAAGAAGACTAAGGATTGGGCTAGTTCTAAACGCACCAGTAGCAAGTCTAAGTCCAGAGTGGTGGATGGTATCAAGAGTTTTCAGAACTGTAGGTCGTGCTGATGAATAGGCTTGACAGCCATAATCAATGCGCGATCTAACGACCGCGCGATAAAATCGAAGCATACTAGTTCTGTCTGCTCCCCAATTCGTACCACTAAGGACTCTTAATATATCCAATTTCTTGCTGCATCTCACCCTCAAATCACGAAGATGTGGGATCCATGAAAGTCTTTTATCAAATAAAAGACCCAAAAATCGAACATCATGTGTGGTCTGAAGCTGAATCCCATCAAGATAAAGGATAGGCTGCTGGTGTTGCCTACGACGACTAAATGCTACACCTTGGGTCTTCGAAGCAGAGAATTTAAACCCCGTAGTTCTTGACCATTCCTCTAATCTGTGTATAACTAACTGCAAAGATCTTTCAGCGGTTGAGATGTTACGAGCAGGCACATATATACAGAAGTCATCTACAAAGAGAGAACAGTGTGCCGGAGATCGTATATTACATGTTATACTAATAGCAACGGCAAACAGCGTTACGCTTAGTACGCCGTCCTGCGGTACACCATTCTCCTGTTTACAAATATTTGAATATTTGCCTCCAAGACGAACGCGGAAGTACCTATTTGACAAAAAGTTTGCGATGAATGCTAGAATGATGTCCTGTATACCCCATGACTTTAACGTATTTAAAATTCCTCTTTTCCACGCCATATCATATGCTTTCTCAAAGTCGAAGAAAACAGCAACGAGTGTTTGACGCAAGAGAAAAGCATTTTGAATAGGAGATTCTAACAAAACCAATTGGTCAACGGATGATCGTCCTTGTCTGAAACCACATTGTTCGTTGCAAATAAGGTCATTGGTTTCTAGGTACCAGACAAGACGGCGGTTGACCAAGACGGCGGTGAAGACGCTTGTAAGAGATTGGTATTGGTATGGGAAACGCCTGTAACTACTGGGATTGGTATTGTCTTTGCCCGGCTTTAAAAGAGGAATTACAGTCGCTTCCAACCATGCATCGGGGGAAAAGCGCTCCTCGAATAAACGATTGTATATTCGAAGGAGGACAAGTTTCGCCGATGGTGGTAGATGTTTCAGCATGGAGTATACAATCGAATCAGGACCTGGTGCAGAATCCCTCGTTGACGCGAGAGCTGACTCCAATTAACCTATAGAGAAAGGAGTGTTCAAAGGAGAGTCCCTAGACAACCCAACAGTAAATGGTATTGCTTCTTCCTTCAGTTTATACATCTGGAATAACCTATTATAGGCTGTAGTAGCAGAAAAGTTAGAAAATGATGTTCCAAGTACATTAGCAATGTCACCACTGTTTGTGATTAATCTTCCATCAGGTTGCTTTAGCGCAATTGCTAGTAGCAGAGTGGAAGTACCACAAACTGATCTTAGTTTTCTCCACACTGTGGAGGACGGAGTTGTTCGTCTAATAGTGCTAATGTACTGTTCCCAAGAGTTCTTCCTACTCAGCCCAAATATCCTCCGTGCTTTCGCAGATGATTTAGGAATGTTCTTTTCAGCGGCATTCAAAATAGTCTTTGTAAAATTGTAAACAATTATATCAATGGGTGTCAGATAATCCGTGTCGAGTGATACAAGGTAATTCGAGTAGGCGTCCCAGTTGGCGTTTTGTAAAATCCAACGGGAATGTGGAGCATAACAGTCAGATAATCCGTGTCGAGTGATACAAGGTAATTCGAGTAGGCGTCCTAGTTGGCGTTTTGTAAAATCCAACGGGAATGTGGAGCATAACAGTCAGATAATCCGTGTCGAGTGATACAAGGTAATTCGAGTAGGCGTCCCAGTTGGCGTTTTGTAAAATCCAACGGGAATGTGGAGCATAACAGTCAGATAATCCGTGTCGAGTGATACAAGGTAATTCGAGGAGGCGTCCCAGTTGGCGTTTTGTAAAATCCAACGGGAATGTGGAGCATAACAGTCAGATAATCCGTGTCGAGTGATACAAGGTAATTCGAGTAGGCGTCCCAGTTGGCGTTTTGTAAAATCCAACGGGAATGTGGAGCATAACAGTCAGATAATCCGTGTCGAGTGATACAAGGTAATTCGAGTAGGCGTCCCAGTTGGCGTTTTGTAAAATCCAACGGGAATGTGGAGCATAACAGTCAGATAATCCGTGTCGAGTGATACAAGGTAATTCGAGTAGGCGTCCTAGTTGGCGTTTTGTAAAATCCAACGGGAATGTGGAGCATAACAGTCAGATAATCCGTGTCGAGTGATACAAGGTAATTCGAGTAGGCGTCCCAGTTGGCGTTTTGTAAAATCCAACGGGAATGTGGAGCATAACAGTCAGATAATCCGTGTCGAGTGATACAAAGTAATTCGAGTAGGCGTCCCAGTTAGCGTTTTGTAAAATCCAACGGGAATGTGGAGCATAACAGTCAGATAATCCGTGTCGAGTGATACAAGGTAATTCGAGTAGGCGTCCCAGTTAGCGTTTTGTAAAATCCAACGGGAATGTGGAGCATAACAGTCAGATAATCCGTGTCGAGTGATACAAGGTAATTCGAGTAGGCGTCCCAGTTGGCTTTTTGTAAAATCCAACGGGAATGTGGAGCATAACAGTCAGATAATCCGTGTCGAGTGATACAAGGTAATTCGAGTAGGCGTCCCAGTTGGCGTTTTGTAAAATCCAACGGGAATGTGGAGCATAACAGTCAGATAATCCGTGTCGAGTGATACAAGGTAATTCGAGTAGGCGTCCCAGTTGGCGTTTTGTAAAATCCAACGGGAATGTGGAGCATAACAGTCAGATAATCCGTGTCGAGTGATACAAGGTAATTCGAGGAGGCGTCCCAGTTGGCGTTTTGTAAAATCCAACGGGAATGTGGAGCATAACAGTCAGATAATCCGTGTCGAGTGATACAAGGTAATTCGAGTAGGCGTCCCAGTTGGCGTTTTGTAAAATTCAACGGGAATGTGGAGCATAACAGTCAGATAATCCGTGTCGAGTGATACAAGGTAATTCGAGTAGGCGTCCCAGTTGGCGTTTTGTAAAATCCAACGGGAATGTGGAGCATAACAGTCAGATAATCCGTGTCGAGTGATACAAGGTAATTCGAGTAGGCGTCCCAGTTGGCGTTTTGTAAAATCCAACGGGAATGTGGAGCATAACAGTCAGATAATCCGTGTCGAGTGATACAAGGTAATTCGAGTAGGCGTCCCAGTTGGCGTTTTGTAAAATCCAACGGGAATGTGGAGCATAACAGTCAGATAATCCGTGTCGAGTGATACAAGGTAATTCGAGTAGGCGTCCTAGTTGGCGTTTTGTAAAATGCAACGGGAATGTGGAGCATAACAGTCAGATAATCCGTGTCGAGTGATACAAGGTAATTCGAGTAGGCGTCCTAGTTGGCGTTTTGTAAAATCCAACGGGAATGTGGAGCATAACAGTCAGATAATCCGTGTCGAGTGATACAAGGTAATTCGAGTAGGCGTCCTAGTTGGCGTTTTGTAAAATCCAACGGGAATGTGGAGCATAACAGTCAGATAATCCGTGTCGAGTGATACAAGGTAATTCGAGTAGGCGTCCCAGTTAGCGTTTTGTAAAATCCAACGGGAATGTGGAGCATAACAGTCAGATAATCCGTGTCGAGTGATACAAGGTAATTCGAGTAGGCGTCCCAGTTGGCGTTTTGTAAAATGCAACGGGAATGTGGAGCATAACAGTCAGATAATCCGTGTCGAGTGATACAAGGTAATTCGAGTAGGCGTCCCAGTTGGCGTTTTGTAAAATCCAACGGGAATGTGGAGCATAACAGTCAGATAATCCGTGTCGAGTGATACAAGGTAATTCGAGTAGGCGTCCCAGTTGGCGTTTTGTAAAATCCAACGGGAATGTGGAGCATAAGAGTCAGATAATCCGTGTCGAGTGATACAAGGTAATTCGAGTAGGCGTCCCAGTTGGCGTTTTGTAAAATCCAACGGGAATGTGGAGCATAACAGTCAGATAATCCGTGTCGAGTGATACAAGGTAATTCGAGTAGGCGTCCCAGTTGGCGTTTTGTAAAATCCAACGGGAATGTGGAGCATAACAGTCAGATAATCCGTGTCGAGTGATACAAGGTAATTCGAGTAGGCGTCCCAGTTGGCGTTTTGTAAAATCCAACGGGAATGTGGAGCATAACAGTCAGATAATCCGTGTCGAGTGATACAAGGTAATTCGAGTAGGCGTCCCAGTTGGCGTTTTGTAAAATGCAACGGGAATGTGGAGCATAACAGTCAGATAATCCGTGTCGAGTGATACAAGGTAATTCGAGTAGGCGTCCCAGTTGGCGTTTTGTAAAATCCAACGGGAATGTGGAGCATAACAGTCAGATAATCCGTGTCGAGTGATACAAGGTAATTCGAGTAGGCGTCCCAGTTGGCGTTTTGTAAAATGCAACGGGAATGTGGAGCATAACAGTCAGATAATCCGTGTCGAGTGATACAAGGTAATTCGAGTAGGCGTCCCAGTTGGCGTTTTGTAAAATCCAACGGGAATGTGGAGCATAACAGTCAGATAATCCGTGTCGAGTGATACAAGGTAATTCGAGTAGGCGTCCCAGTTGGCGTTTTGTAAAATCCAACGGGAATGTGGAGCATAACAGTCAGATAATCCGTGTCGAGTGATACAAGGTAATTCGAGTAGGCGTCCCAGTTGGCGTTTTGTAAAATCCAACGGGAATGTGGAGCATAACAGTCAGATAATCCGTGTCGAGTGATACAAGGTAATTCGAGTAGGCGTCCCAGTTGGCGTTTTGTAAAATCCAACGGGAATGTGGAGCATAACAGTCAGATAATCCGTGTCGAGTGATACAAGGTAATTCGAGTAGGCGTCCCAGTTGGCGTTTTGTAAAATCCAACGGGAATGTGGAGCATAACAGTCAGATAATCCGTGTCGAGTGATACAAGGTAATTCGAGTAGGCGTCCCAGTTAGCGTTTTGTAAAATCCAACGGGAATGTGGAGCATAACAGTCAGATAATCCGTGTCGAGTGATACAAGGTAATTCGAGTAGGCGTCCCAGTTGGCGTTTTGTAAAATCCAACGGGAATGTGGAGCATAACAGTCAGATAATCCGTGTCGAGTGATACAAGGTAATTCGAGTAGGCGTCCCAGTTGGCGTTTTGTAAAATCCAACGGGAATGTGGAGCATAACAGTCAGATAATCCGTGTCGAGTGATACAAGGTAATTAGAGTAGGCGTCCCAGTTGGCGTTTTGTAAAATCCAACGGAATGTGGAGCATAACAGTCAGATAATCCGTGTCGAGTGATACAAGATAATTCGAGTAGGCGTCCCAGTTGGCGTTTTGTAAAATCCAACGGGAATGTGGAGCATAACAGTCAGATAATCCGTGTCGAGTGAGGTAACTCGAGTAATGGAAGGCAGTGCACTGGCGCAATGCTGATGTCAAGCCTGGCAATTATCTGGTTGAAGATTGAACCTATGTTTGTTTAAGCAAGCGGCCTGATTTGGTAACATAAACTAATTACCCTCAGGTGAACATCATCAGGTCCGGTGCACACAAAACAGATAAAATAATAAAATTATACAGTATTTCATTAGTGAGGGTTTTATGTACTATAACTTTTCTGGATAATTGAACAGATAGAGACTAACGTAACGTAGGTCAACAAATTTTGTTTGTCGATTGATAATAAGTTGTGTACAAAGTTAAAAAATAGTAGGTCTAGTTATTTGTAGTTATAATTAATTTCAATTTTATTATATTTTTTTTACAAAGTGTAAAGTCAGTTTTCCAATTCTTCACAATACATTATTTATTGTTTTCCTTTACAACAGCAACTTCTTATGAAGACAGGCGTTCATATCGAGAGTTAAACTGAATGTTGAAGATTCTAGACACGGCGCTCTAGGAGTAACCGCTGAGTGAGCAAATAATCGCGATTTTTTAAACTGGCATTTTTATCCATATTTACTATTTTGCCACTCCCATAAAGCCCAACCCGTGCATACCCGTTAACTTTCTATGACGACAATGGACACAGCACCCACAAAAACACTCAGAATGATAATTTACTAGCTTTTTTGCCATCTGACATTTTACCCCGATTCAGCCCTTTGCTACTCCTGCAAGCCTCACACGTGCATCTCCGGTTACTTTCGATGACGACATTGGCGTCAGAACCCTCAGTGATGATTTCCTATGGATTTTTTGGCTTCTGGCATTTTTTACCCCTAATTCACACATTTGTTACTCCCTTAGAACAATACCCGAGCATCCCCATTGACTTTCGATGACGGCATTGGACTCAGTATTCTCACTAAAACTTCCCGAGTGATCATTTTCTAGCGTTTTGACTTGCACCTGTTCTCTTCCCCCTAATTCAGCCCTTTCCTACCCCCGTAAAGCGTCACCCGTGCATGCCCGTTAGCTTCCGATAGTTGTTACACTAGGACCTATGTGAAATCAGTAGAGAATTGGTCAGATGATGGCAGGAAAGATACTGAGATTACACAGCATCTTCCAGTCTAAACATTTCATTAGATGCACTTTCCCGCTATAGTGGCAACATTGTTGGTTCTCGTATTGTTAATAAATATACACAATATGTGCAGCCAAACAAACACAATGGCTGCTGTATTGTTAATGGATTGAAAATGATGGCAGCTATACTGATGCATAAATGAAATGCTGCCGTATTGAAAGTACATTAGTCAATACATTAGTTGTGTTGTGTTTTTAAAATTTCATGAAATTGAAGTTCATGAAGTAATATCATGATTAACAGAAAGAAAGTAAGCACGACGAAAAACAAAGATACTCCACTCTTTCAAGCGGTTTTTGTATCGTATCGAAATGAAATTCTGCCATATATATATATATATATATATATATATATATATATATATATATATATATATATATATATATATATATACCTTTAAGGTTGCTTAAAGTATCTTTCAAACTTTGCATGAATATTAATCTAACTAAAACCGAGTTTTAAAACAAAATTCAGAAAAACATCAATTCCTGTTTTAAAATGAATGGGGTACGAAATTTATAAAGACCCACAGCCACTCTTGGAAAGGCTACCGCATGTTCGGCACAGCACAGCCCCTCTTAAAAAGGCTACTCCATGTTCCGCACCGCACAGCCCCTTTTGGAAAGACTACCGCATGCTCTGTACCGCACAGCCCCTCTTGGAAAGGCTAAAACATGCTCTGCACCACACGGGCCCTTTTGGAATAGCTACAGCATGGTCTGTATTTCACAGCTCCTCTTGAAAAGGCTAATGCATGCTTTGCAGCACACAGCCCCTGTTGAAAAGGCTACCAAATGCTCGGTAGTGAATAGTCCCTTTTGGAAAGGCTACCGCATGCTCTACACCGCACATACCCTCTTAGAAAGGCTCCCACATGCTCTACACCACACAGCCTCTCTTGGAAAGGCTACCCCATACTCTGTACCGCACAGCCTCTCTTGGGAAGGCTCCCACATGCTCTACACCACACAGCCTCTCTTGGAAAGGCTACCCCATACTCTGTACCGCACAGCCTCTCTTGGGAAGGCTCCCACATGCTCTACACCACACAGCCTCTCTTGGAAAGGCTACCCCATACTCTGTACCGCACAGCCTCTCTTGGGAAGGCTCCCACATGCTCTACACCACACAGCCTCTCTTGGAAAGGCTACCCCATACTCTGTACCGCACAGCCTCTCTTGGGAAGGCTCCCGCATGCTCTACACCACACAGCCTCTCTTGGAAAGGCTACCCCATACTCTGTACCGCACAGCCTCTCTTGGGAAGGCTCCCACATGCTCTACACCACACAGCCTCTCTTGGAAAGGCTACCCCATACTCTGTACCGCACAGCCTCTCTTGGGAAGGCTCCCACATGCTCTACACCACACAGCCTCTCTTGGAAAGGCTACCCCATACTCTGTACCGCACAGCCTCTCTTGGGAAGGCTCCCGCATGCTCTACACCACACAGCCTCTCTTGGAAAGGCTACCCCATACTCTGTACCGCACAGCCTCTCTTGGGAAGGCTCCCGCATGCTCTACACCACACAGCCTCTCTTGGGAAGGCTACCCCATACTCTGTACCGCACAGCCTCTTTTGGGAAGGCTCCCGCATGCTCTGCACCGCACAGCCTCTCTTGGAAAGGCTCCCACATGCTCTACACCACACAGCCTCTCTTGGAAAGGCTACCCCATACTCTGTACCGCACAGCCTCTCTTGGGAAGGCTCCCGCATGCTCTACACCACACAGCCCCTCTTGGAAAGGCTACCCCATACTCTGTACCGCACAGCCCCTCTTGGAAAGGCTACCGCATTCCCTGTACCACACAGCCTCTCTTGGAAAGGCTACCGCATTCTCTGTACCACACAGCCTCTCTTTGGAAGACTCCCACATGCTCTGCTCCACACAACCCCTCTTGGGAAGGCTACTCCATGCTCTGTACCGCAAAGCCCCTCTTTCAACAATTTGTCGAGTTCCGACCACATGTTGTTCCCAAGACATTTATCTGTCAAACTGTTTCAGGTTACAAATGGCTGAAATAGGTGTGTTGGAGGCTCCTTTAAACCACGCTCCTGACATAACTACTCACACGACCATGGCCAGTGTATTACCCCACGTTAGGGGAGACCATGGCTATGGACATGCGGATTACATCCACCATCATCACTACGGGTAAGTTGGTAACAGCCTTCTGAAGTAAGATACAGCCCTCCACCAGTCAATGCTTTACCACTCTTGTTTGACTGGTATACAGTTGTTTGGGTATACAGGAACCATGGGTGGAAATAGTAATCCTGAACCAAATACTCTATCGTATAGCCAATTAGAAAAATATATCACTTAGAATCCTAGAATGTTTAAATAAAAACCCACCTAATAACACGATTCCTAAGAAGAAGTCTGACCAGGCTCTCTGGATAGGATTTCCTCACCCATAAACATTGCTACAAATCAATAATAAAATCTCACATTTTTCACTTAAGCAGGTCCTAAAAGTCTATATATTGTAACAGCTGACCAAATTTTAATCAATAGTAAACAACATTATATAAAACAATTTTTTTAAATATAGTAGTGAGAATTTTTAGAACCGTTAGTACAGACAAAAAGAGAAGAAATACGAAATTAAGAGGGTAGCAACAACTCCAAAGAATCTTATAAACTAGTACAAAAACTATAAAATTATTTTGTGGGGAAAAGGTCAGTTAGAGGATGGTGCCGTTCTTAGCCCTGGCTGCAAGTAAGGTACTGTATCAGGGCTGTTGGTTTTCTGGTTGTAAGGAGGGGCGTTTCCTTTTGGGAGTTTGTATTGGTTGAGACGGATAAAATATGGTGTAATACGCTGGGGATTGACTTTATCCAAACGTACGGGGAATACTTTTTTATATTTAATTTTTCAGGAAATAACTCGAAACTACTTGAGTTAAACTATAAAACTACAATCCTGTAACTCCCTTAAGACTATCCTCTGCTAAAATACAAAATGGCTTTGCCCTTAAATGTTTTGATTCCGCTCCATTCAATGACAGATCTGATATCCCTCCGATATATAACCGCTGTACAATACTAAGTAACTTTTAGACGGGTACCGCGAGGGACGCCAAACCCCTCTAGTCCGCACCCCCTACAGGTCTCTGCATATAAAATAATAGCCTTCTTTAAGATAGGCTTCTAAAATTATTTATACATTTAAAGTAAGAGTTATTCTATATCACTGTTAAACGAATAGGTTTGTAATAAAATAAAGATTTATTTATTTTTTTTTTAATTTGCAGCTGGAAAGAAAACAAAAAAGGCCCCCAAGCAGCTCTAAACGCACTCACACTGTTGGCCTTTCTGTTTTTCCTCCATATTTTGCAGGTTGGTAAATAGTTCATACAGTCAATAGTTATTACTCGGCAGCGTTTAAGTCGAGTTACTCAAGTTACTTTAAAAAAA
>JBAIZL010000403.1:2170000-2342500 GCA_036971475.1 Prosapia bicincta
TATATACGAGGTGTGACAATTAGATAATGAGACTGATTTTATTGCCACGCTTGTGGTAAACCTGCGACCTCGAAATTTCTCTCCCTTTCCCCGGCACCCTCCCCCTCTCCATTGATATGTTTCCCATCACTCTACTATGATTAGTTCTCCTGATGTGTCGTGTTTAGAAGACGTGTTGCTTGTCACGAAAATGAAGAAGCAAAATCTAGAGAAAAGCGTCACTATACAATTTTCGAAACAGCTTCAGAAACGTACGCTAAAATCGTAAGAGTGAATAGTGACAGTGCTACCAGTCGTGCCCAGGTGTTTGGATGGCAGAGGGGCGAGAAAGTCGAAGGCGAAAGTGAAGATCATCAGATTTTTTGATAGCCTTGGAATCGTCCACATAGTATTTGTTCCACCGGGACAAACCGTAAACAAAGTCTACCATCGCCAGGTACTCGAAAGATTGTGGAAACGAGTCAACAGGGTGCGCCCAGACATCGCTAACTGGTTCCTTCACCGTGCCACACGCCCTCAGCGGGTCGCAGTATTTGGCCTCTAAAGGGATTGCCGTGTTGCAACAGCCGCCTTATTCCCCCAATATGTCACCCTGTGACTTTTTTTTGTTTCCTAGAGCAAAATCGGTGGTCAAAGGAACCCGTTTCGAGTCGATTGCGGACATCCAAGTAGCAGTGATGATGGTAATCGCGGACATCCCAGTCTTAGGGTTCCAGAACTGTTACGAAGCGTGGAAAACGCGCTGGAATCGTTGTATAACTGCCAAAGGAGACTAATTTGAAGGGGGTGGCCGAGTTGTAGAATAATTTTAAAATATGCGGTTTTTATGGAACCATTCTCATTACTTAATTGTCACGCCTCGTGTACACACACACACACACACACACACACACACATACACACACACACACATATATATATATATATATATATATATCACTTTCACTATATGTACTTAAACAAGAATCTTACTTGGTATTTATGCGAATTAACTTTCAAAGATTGGTAATATCTCCATCATCAAGCATCACTGACCTAGAAGAGTCTACTACAACCCCCTATCAGTGATGCCAGATGATGGAGATACTACCAATTTTGAAAGTTAACTCGCATAAATACCAAGTAAGATTCTTGTTTAATTACATATAGTGAAAGTGATAAGTGAATACAAGAAAATAGTGTTGCAAAATTATGTATATATATATATATATATATATATATATATATATATATATATATATATATACAGACACACACACACACACATATATACACACACACACACATACACACACACACACACACACACACACACACACACACACACACATATATATATATATATATATATATATATATATATATATATATATATATATATAATACGTTTTCTTGTTTAATAATTTAAAACAACATAGGTTATTCAAATACAAGAATATTTATTATTTTATATCCAAAGCTTTTCGTTGGCAAACAGCTGATGATGTTGGTACTGTTTGCCAACGAAAAGCTTTGGATATAAAATAATAAATATTCTTGTATTTGAATAACCTATGTTGTTTTAATATATATATGAAGGTTGTGAACTAATAGGAGTTGAATAAATATTAATTTTATAGTTTCCACTCAAACAAACAAATAAAGTATTTAAACCTGATTCAGCCTATGTAGCGCCTCTTACGAAACCAGTAAGTGGTAAAAATACATCGTATTCTCGCCATAAAGCAGCTGAATACTACAAACTAACTTAATGTGCAGAGCTGCCTGAGAGACGCAACTTTAGCCTCGCAACTACCGACAATGCTGGTCATGACGGACACGTCGTCGTCCTCATTGGGCCGTGCCAAGAGGGAGGCTGCTGAAGGCGACACGACTCCAGTGCCGTGGACAAACCAAGAGGTAACTATTCATGCAAGTGCTCACACGTAAACACCCCACCCACTCTAGCACAAGTATTACATGACCATTTAACTACGTAAATCTTTCGGAAACTTTAGTTTGATATCTCAGTGCTTATATAATTGCGAAATTTTATGTAAATTTTACCGAGCGAATGGAACATTAGAATAAAAATCATTCAACTGTGACATCAGTTATTATTGACAGTTTCTGTAAACATTTTTGAAAATTTTTATCGTTGAGAATTTGTATGTAACTAAACAAAATGCTTAGTGTAATCTACATGACCAGTAGGTTTAAAAATTGTGGACTACAGTATTAAATACTTGGGTGTAATTATTGTAACGTTTTTTTTTTTGTATTTGAAAAACAGCTGATAAAGGTAATTGAGGCAAAGTATTTGCTAATTTCAATAGTCTCCGCACGAGGGCAGCACAGTCCAGTCCCCCGTTTATATTCACCTGTTTGCTACAAATCTGACTTTCCCGGGTTTTTTAAAAAAGAAAATGATCATCTTAAGTAGAGTCGGATAAGAAAAGTCGAGGAGAGAGAGTGATTGGTACCAGGCAAGAAAAGCCAGAGCTAGCTGGTGACTGCGGGAACATCTCTGGTCGATCGGATTTCTCCCAAGGAACACTTCTGAGGTAACCTTATTCATTTACAAGTCTACGGCACAAAGGTGTGTATACATATATATATTGTAAGTTTGGACACCGTCCACGGCCGAGGAGGATTATTTGTCAAGATTCCTTTTAAGGGGGGGGACATTCTAAATTCTATTTTGAAGAATAACTTAGCTATCTAACCATCCTACAGCGTTGTAACATTATTTTTTAAGTTAATTGTATATGTGGCCAATTGTTTTCTGATTTACATAATATTTATGCAAAAATAAATTCATACCGAATTTATTAAATCGTTTTTACAAAGTACGCGCCATGTCTAGGTTCCGTCATAAATCACAAGAATATCCTTCCTATGAACGTTTACACTTTCCTCGTGTGTGCAACAACATGGTCTACGTGCTGACATATGCGATCTTTATACATTAGTTGGCCTACACTTAATTTTAGCACTGTACTTTTCCCTAAACAAACCTAACCTAACCTAACCTAACCAAACCTGACCTAACCTAACCTAAACTAACCTAAAATAACCTAACCTAACCTAAACAAACCTAACCTGACCTAACCTAACCTAAACTAACCTAAACAAACCTAACCTAAAATAACCTAACCTAACCTAACCTAAACTAACCTGAACAAACCTAACCTAACCTAACTTAACCAAACCAAACCTAACCTAACCTAAACAAACCTAACCTAACTTAACCTAAACAAACCTAACCTAAAATAACCTAACCTAACCTAACCTAAACAAACCTAACCTAACTTAACCTAAACAAACCTAACCTAACCTAACCTAAACTAACCTAAACAAACCTAACCTAAAATAACCTAACCTAACCTAACCTAAACAAACCTAACCTAACCTAAACAAACCTAACCTAACCTAACCAAACCAAACCTAACCTAACCTAAACAAACCTAACCTAACTTAACCTAAACAAACCTAACCTAACCGAGTATTGTAGAATAGTAAGACCTATATAATTAGTTTAATGAAGTACAAAATATAGTTTCGCTTTATATAGAAACTTTCAGTTGATTGGGTTCCCGTGTTTGTAAACTTGGCTAATGCTTGAATCTTCCTAAAGTTTAACCTCTATTTTTACACCTCTTTTGTGTTATTTACAATAACTTTTTATTTATTAGTAACGCCTTACCGACTTCCGCTAGATGAAGCCACCAAATATCTTGATTCGATTCCCGTTAGACAGCACAAGAATATCCTTGCTCCCAGGATTCCTGCATGATTTTCCTGACTTGGTTTCTTTCTTGTCAGGTTTTTTCATCCCGCTCTTAGCGCGACACTTATCGTACTGTTTCATTTCACTATCTCCTGATTCTCCATGGAAAGAGCTTATAAGCTTGGTACATGGACAATCGATCTCGTTTCCTTCACGTACGGTAGGGATACTAACCGCGTGTGCATGTGAGACAGCTGCTCGCTAGAGGTTGGCTGCCACGAGGGTCGGGAGTGTTAAAAAATCCCGTTGGAAAGAATATATTTTAGTGGTTGAATTTCATGCAACAAATTTGAAGCTAACTCACCATTGCCAATGTTCACAAATATTCTGCAAAATGTCTTTGTTTTAGATCCATGTGCATAATTTCTTTTAATGACTAAACTAGAAGCTCTACCAAAGATGTCTTTTTTGATTGATGGTTGACTAATTCTATTTTACTTCATCTGGTTGAACGGTTAAACATTAAGGAAACCTTCACCAAATGCCATGAACTTTCCTCCAAAAGGTGTATCATGATTGCTTACTTCGGAAGTAATTAATTCATGTTACTTACGCTATTTAGGTAGCGTAGATGCTTCGTCACCAATTCTTGGAAGTTCTTAGGCTGGTCCAGGTTGAATGCTCGGAATTGACTCAGTAGTTAATGTAACCTTCAATCTAAAAGTCTTGTGACAAATTCTTCCGTCTTGCAGAAGAATAGAATATACAACAGTTTGTTGTGTCACACCCCTGAGGATGGTTATATGGTAACCGAAACGTACATCAGGTTAGAATAAAAATATTTGTGGTTAGAAGTTTTTGTGTATTATTTATTAGAATATAATGTAATGTTTGTAAACGAAGGCTTTTACCTTACTTCTTGGCCCTTCATTAACTTCTAACTGACATGAATTAATAATTCTATTTACAATATCTATTAGTCTGCCTCTGACGAAAACAAAGAAACCTTGCGGCCAAACTACCTCCAGCCGCCCCTGCAATTTTAAACCTTGCTCCGCTTAGCAACTCGACACACATCTTTGTTTTTGCATTGTTTATATTAGTGAATTTCCTATTTCTCTTAAACATAAGACTTAATGTTATTTCGACTTCTGTGTCCTGAAATCCCTCGTACAGAAGTGAAAACTTTTATAGCCAAGTCTACAGAAATTTTGAATTGAGAAAACATTTAATCTTGCGTATTGAGAGAAATTACCTGAACATTTGTTATAATTTAAGAAAAACAATAAAGATATGTTTCATTTAATACCATAACTTCAACTACCAATAACAAATTACAGGTAATAGTTTTGCAAAATTTTAAATAAAAGTCGCAAAAAATATGAATTTATACATTTTTTATTCAATATTTACATTTTTATTTGTGGAATGTATCTAATAGATACTAATATTTACTGTAGTTAATAGTAAACAAATTTATGTAACAAAAACATTTATTAAAAGTTTACTAAATACATTTTTAACAAATTCATTTGAATACAGTTCTTAAAATGTATCAGACGCGCCTAAGAATGTTTTCATTTCAAAAATTGGATTACGTATTATTACCGTTATAATGAATTATTTGTATTGAGGTTTATAAAAATTTTAATAAATTAATGTATTTATTAACTGACCAAAACTGTTCAATAATAATCTCTTTCGTTAACAATGTTCAATAAATAGTGTAACATAACGTTCGTGTAAAACAGCTGTTCTACAACATAACCTACAAAATCAGCTGTTGAATGAAATCATATGTTTATGTATATCTAATAAGTTTTTGTAGGCGTCGCTATAGACGTTTTTCCTTCAATAAAACGTAATAAAATTGTGCGAGAAAAGGATGACGGCTGTGGACTTAACATGAAACGTAACAAAAAGAACAGTGTTTAGACGCATTATTAATACAGTGACAAGATGAAATTAAATGTGTATAATTGCAGATCGCAGAGCTAGTCCATAACCAGGTGCAAAGCTACTGGCGGAACCAGGAAGCAAGGATTGGCGCCATCCGGGACCCTAATGACGTCACACGGATATATTCATTCATCAACCAATCCCTCTTGCAAAATACAACCTGTCCGATGACTTCCAAGAGACAATCGACTTCAAAAAATTAGTAATAACGAACCTAATCAGTGGTGTTGTTATTATAAGTTTATGCAATGACATTTTTGTACTATGCTAAAACCATGCCCATGGTGGGGGTCTGTTATTGCTTCATGGTTAGGGGTACGGCCAGGGTTCCACTATTAAAATATTGCTACAAAGTTTGTTGAAAGTTGTTTACTTTATCCCCTATATTCCACAAACAATTTTTGGCAGGAGCTTATTTTAAAGAAAATATATTTCTACCGCCTCTAAGCAAAGCAGTAAGAATATAGTCGAAATTATTAAAGGTTAAGCTCAAACATATTTATACCATATTACGAAAGTGTAAAGTAAAATGTTAGTTACTTTTTGTTAAATATTTACAATTAATATAAATAAAGTAGCATAACCTATGCGTTAAATCTAGCTGTTCTACCACATGAAATCAGCCGTTTTATGAAATCATATGTCATTTATTTTAACCCAAATGGGATTAAACAACTATATTGCATATCTAGCCCCTTTTGTGAAAAGCTTTACTCCCATATTAAATTTAATTAATACTATAATATTTGAAAAAGCTATATTAACATCAAGTGTAATCTACCATACGTTTAAAAGTGTATTTCAACTTTAGTGGATTAATTAAAAGTATTTTATTAACGACTGAAAAATTGATACAGTAAAAGCTCTTTATATCCGGCCCCTTCTGGGTCGGCATGTTGCTGATATCGAAAATTTCCGGATAATAGACCTAACCTGTATAAAGTACGTACTGTGCATAATGTTACGCTACCTATCAAGGAAAGTTGAATGCACTGTTGAAATCCTACCTTCCATATTTGTTCCTATCCAATTACTATATTTCCGCTCGTCTTGATCAAAGCACACGTTTTTATATGATTTTAAATTGTATTATTAATTTTTTTTAAATTACCTATGCCTGACTGCTTGATACGCGAGCGTTTATCAACAAATTTTGAATGACGCATATGTAGTTGCAAACTTCCTGAGCCGAGTAGCATCATCTTCAACAAACGTTAACAGCGTATCGAAATCTTGTTGCTGTTCATGACGAGCTGGTTGTTAATTCTTACTACCTTCATATCAAATATTTAGCTCACAAAAATGGATATGACAATTATTTAATAGATAAACTAAGAAAAATATTCAACAGTAACAACAAAAACACGAACACAAACAAATTCATCACCCTCACATACATAAACAAAATCACAAATAAAATAGCACACCAATTCAAAAAACCAGGATAAAATGTAGCTTACAGAACAACAAATAAAAGCCAAACGGCTATCAGACACAGCATTAATAACAATACCAACACATACAATAACTCAGGAGTATACAAACTAAAATGCAACAACTGCAATAAGTTCTATATTGGACAAACAGGCAGATCTTTCGCCGAAAGATATATAGAGCACAAAAGCGCACTGCACTCTACTATTGAATCCACCTTCGCAAATCACCTCATAGACACTAAACACTCAGGCAAAAGTATGGAAAATAACATGAGCATCCTCCACACACGCAACAAAGGCCATAAATTAAACACACTAGAACAGTATGAAATATATAGACATAGCAACACACATAAAAATGACATCTTAAATGAACAAACATGGCACAGATCACAAATACTCTTCAAAATAACTTCTAACTTTCAAAATAATGGTACCGAGGAAGCGCAACTGCAGCAATTCTAGTGGTAAAAATACGAGGCTGAAGAAGTCGTAAGACGAAAACGTTTCCTCCAAGTGTAAGTTAACAATTTAACAACTTTTAGTTAACAAAAAGTCTGGTTGCAAGTAATAACAAAAGTGTAATAAGAGTTAACAGCGGTTGCGGCATTACTCCATGAAACGTTTGCTTTTTTCTTGTTTTATAATGTAAAACACACCTGTTTTATAATGTATTTCCGATGTGACACATCGTGTAACAACAAAGAAAGTTAGGCCTTCTGTACTAATTTGTTTTGAAAATGTGCCGCTCAATATAACATTCCAGTTGGTAGAATGTCGGATTCAGGCGTTAGCGACCTCGTGTAGTAGTTTCTGTAACAGTGAATTGTTCTCAATATTTCGCAATGTAAAGCTTTCCTGAACACACTGTTACATTTACCAATAGCTTCCAACCTGTGACATAAAATCAGCAGCCAAATTCGCTATTTAGGAGCGAAAGATTTGGCGTTGTACATTGTGTGAGCAGGTGCGTGCCTTGCCGCCTTCTCAGAACGCACACTTGTTTAATCTGTTCCGAGAACGTTAAACACTTCGGGTGGCAGTAAAACCCAGTGGAGACCGTAAAATCGTTGATGGACATTGGTTCGACGAAAGGGTTTGAGTGATGAGGTCTTGGAATTAAAAGTTTTTGTTCCATGACAAACTTTATGTCAGCTGTTTGAATGTCTGCGACTGTATCTCACGGCGATTTGGCACGGGGAATTTTCTGAACGAAATGTTAGTACTACGATGGCAATAGAATACTACTTCCTACCTTTCATCATTCTACTCTTTAAAAATTAGTTTGTCTCACTTTCAAACTGAAACATACTCACACTGACACACACACACACACACACACACACACACACACACACACACACATATATATATATATATATATATATCACTCACCCACATACTCTCTCTCTCTCACACACACAAACACATCTTCCTCTCTCTCTCAAACACATAGCCACACCTTCATACACACATACTATCTCGCTCTCACACACACATAGCCACACCCTCATACACACACACACACACACAATATCTCCTCTCTCACACACAAACATACTCTTCTCTCACGCCCACATACCATTTCTCTCTCTCACACACACAAAACACACCCACATACTTTCTCTCTCTCTCACACATACGAGTATACTATCTCTCTCTCTCTCTCTCTCACACACACACACTATCTCTCTCTCTCTCTCACACACAAACACATCTGCCTCTCTCTCTCAAACACATAGCCACACCCTCATACACACATACTATCTCTCTCTCACACACACATAGCCACACCCTCATACACACACACACACACACACACACACACAATATCTCCTCTCTCACACACAAACATACTCTTCTCTCACGCCCACATACCATTTCTCTCTCACACACACACAAAACACACCCACATACTTTCTCTCTCTCTCACACATACGAGTATACTATCCCTCTCTCTCTCTCACACACACAACCACATACTCTCTCTCTCTTCACACACACACACACATACTATCTCTCTCTTACACACACACATAGATACACCCATATTCTCTCTCTCTCTCACACACACACACATACAGAGCGAGGAGAGACGCACGCATAGGTAACCTAAATACTAAAAAGAATTTGTTAGATAATTTTCTAACCAAAACAATTGTTAGTTAAAACCTAATAGCAATTGTTATCGAAGAATAATAATTCTGCAAACCTTTGACTTTACCGATTCAATGCAGTAGGAAATGCTTTTCCCTGGGAAGGGTGACTGGGTGCTAATTCACACGGCAAATTCATTATTTTAACAATTATAGCCATTTTACCCCATTACACAAAACTTGTGCCTTAGAATCACATGTAAGAGACATAGAATCAAACGTGAAGACCTTTCAAGGAAACGTATGCAATCTACTTTGTATGTTAAAACTTTGGCGGTAGAGAATGTGTATGGATGGATTAGCGCCTTGTCTCTAATACATAATGCCTCTTTTAATACGTTGTCAGCTTGTAAAGGGGGAGGGACAAAGTATAAACACAGACAGAGGGAACATGTGCTTAACCACCCAAGTGGCCTCGCATCCCCACAATGTTTACACAACTGTGATTATATTATGTTATAAGCAGTAAATCACTGTGTAAAGAGGCCAAACTGTTAGAAACAATAAGCAAACACTTAGAGCCTACTTGATGGAGAGCATACCTAATCAGTGCGAGACGCCTACACTTGCGCTCTTTCTTAGTCGAAATTCGGGAAGGGTGTTCTTGTAGTGGATAGCAAGACATGATATGAAAACTGTAATCTGCAGCACCGCCTTAAGCTACGGCATTTAGTCGGGCAAGATTCTTCCGGCGCCCTTGTAAAGGTAAAGTAATTGAAGTAGGTTTACCATTGCTAAAAAGTACATCCAACTGCAAAACCTTTACTAAATATTTCGTTTCAAACCTGTTTCTAAAAAAATTATATCTAGTTGGAAAACTTCAGTACAAAAATAAATTAAAATAGATATGATTATACCTTTAAAAAAATTTCAATAAAAATTAAAGTTTTGCCTGAGGAAATAATAAATTCATAACTTTTTTCATATCTACTTACTATTGCATGTACATTTTCGCTAACTTATTTTAGTTCCTGCAAATATCGTTTGAAGAAATGTCTATAATTATGAAAACCTTGAGCGCCCCTAAAAGCTCTTCAGGGCTCGCCCAAGCTTGCTAAGGCCGGTACTGCTTTTAAGGAAATACATGCCTAGGCATGGAGGGTATGCAGCAGTACGAACTTCGTCCCGAAGAGTGCAGTGGACAAGAGGATAAAGATAAAAGATGGGGACGTAGTGAAAGGATAAACTTAGAAAACTGCAACGAAGCTCAAAGGCTTTCTCAAAGTAGGCCAACTTGCATCCCTTAGCAGTAACGTTGCTAAGACTTCCGTCAGGGAGGAAGCTGGTAGCTAAATGGGATAATTTGGACATTGCGATTTGATTAAAAGTTAATTTATACACCCAAAGCAAATTTTTAAACATTTATTGTCTATTATTTGGTTTAATCTTCACAATACCTAGTACTTTTCAACTAAAAACATGTGTACATATGTTACACTTTCCTATAGTAGCACTTACTTTTTTTATTATTGTAGACAGCTGTTTCATAAGGAGTGTCCCATTGTCAATTCAGGCCATAACTGACCTCTTGGTTGTTTTAGGTCAGGCTGGTGATGGGATATTAGGGTAGGGATAAGTCTATTCTTAAAATAGTTTAGGGAGTTATAATGTCAAAAGTGTATGCGAGTTATAATTTAATTCAAGCTTTTAATTAAATGCCATTTTACGCTAACTGAAATTTTAAAAACAGACACAAGTTGATAAAAAGAGTGAATTAAATTTGTTGGCAATTTACGCATAAGTACATTAATTTAGAGAGTATTCAGAGAGCATTGTATTTAATTATATACTAGATTCGTATTTATTTAGAAAATTGGATTAAAGGCAGCAAGAAATAACAAATTAAACGTAAACTCTAATTTTTCACTAAAAACACTTGGCTATATGTTGGTATCTTACACTTGGCTACAGTTGTACTTACTTTTTTGATTATTGAAGATGACCATTTTGTGAGATGTGTCCCTTTTTCAACTCAGACTGCTAGGATCTGAGTTGACAATGGGACACATCTGAAAAAGCCATCCTCAATAATAAAAAAAAAAATAAGTGCTACTAAAGGCAAGTGTAAGATACTATATGTTCAAGTGTTTTTAGTTAAAAACTAGTAGCTCAAGTGAAGATGGAATCAAATATCTAATTTTTCATTTTCACAAATTACAATTCTATAAAGAAGAGTCTTAGGGACTTTTTAAAAGTTAGTTAAAAATTCATCGTCTGATACAGCAATTTTCTCATGTATATAATCTGTAGTAGTCCATTCAGGCAATTTTCGTAAGCTTTATTTTTAAAATATGCGGCCATCTCCAAAAAATATCTTTTTTGACATTGGAGTCAAAGAAGTCTGTCTGGACTTTGTTCATATTTAATTACAACTCCCACACTATTATCAGCTGATTTTATACATACACTCTCTGGATGTTATAATATTTGAATTTCCTTACAAGAGTGTATTAGTTATACCAAATTTGTTATGAAACTGGACAATTTAAAAGACTTTATAGGCCATAAAATTTTTTTTAAAACTTACAATCTTTCACTGCGATCCTGAATTTTTTTCGGTTTACTGGCTTTTCTGTTGCATCCTTTTCTATACAATTTGTTTAGAATATTTACATAGAGATTATACAAAAGGCTACAGAGAGTGTCAAATGGAAGGTGAGCTTTTAGTAAAGGACCTTGAATAAAAACTGCAACAATTACAAATCCTACTTATAAGTATGTAGACTAACAAAAGATGTACTTCTACTTCTTGCTGCAGACGTCCAGGGTCATGTGACTCCGATGGTCCGATGTCCATAATTGCTGCAGCCAAGGTCCAAAACTGTTTATCGATCAGTATTGTTTTGATGTTTTCCTGGTTTCCCATCGCAGACAGCAGAGCTGCTCTTGGTGAGGAGCATCGAAGGAGGATATGGTCTAGAGTCTCCTCCTCTTTTCTACAGTTAGGGCAGAGTGGAGATTCACTCAGATTAAATCGGAAGAGATAGGTCTCAGTCACAATGTGTCCGATTCTTGCTCGTGCTGCAAAGACGGCTGTAAATCTAGGAACCCCTTGATACATTTCCAAATCATTTGGTTCTTTTTAAATGTCATAGAGGTTTCTACCTTTGGTTTCTTCTCTCCAACAGTGGATCCATTTTCTTCTAACTGATGTTTTCACAGCACTCAGGCATTTCTTTAGAGAGTACTGTGGTAAGAAGACTGGGCCCATTTCCGCTGCTTGTTTGGCGATTGTATCTGCTTTTTCATTGCCGTCAATGCCACAGTATGAGGGGGATCCACTGGAACTGTATTTGTTTCTCATCTTTGCTGAGAGTGTTGAGTAAATTTGTTATCTCTTCTAGTCTGAATGAGTAGCTTCCTGGTTTCCGGTTCTCTATTATGTGCAAGGCGCTCTTGGAGTCAGTGAATATACAGAACTCCTCTGCTCGTAGTTGAAGGCAGTTTACCAAGGCTGCATTTATTGCCAGCAACTCTGCATCGACACTGGAGGCTGCATTTGCTGGTATGTAATACTCTTCTCCAGTGAAGTGGTTATAGTAGCCTGCTCCTGACTTATCTTGGACTAGATCTACTGACCCATCGGTGTAGATTTGAACGGAGTCTGGGTACAGATTCTGAATCATTTCCAGTGACTCTCGCCGAAGTGCCTCCTGGGGGTCTTCCTTAGTTAGGCAAGAAGGTAGGTTTAAAGTTACCATTATTTCATTCTGCTTCCAAGGGGGTTCATGGTTGCAGACCGGGATTTCCTCTGGAGTTTCAGAAGGCATTTCAGCAGCAAGCAAATTGATACTGTGAGTGTATGATTGCCGTAAAGTCGTTTCTTTTAAAGATTGTAGTGGATGGGTTATGTGTAGTGAGAGGGTTTTTAGACGTTTATTCCATGTTTGTTCTCAAAAGATGTGAATTACCAAAAAAAACTGTCTACTATCAGCTGAAATGGAATGAAAACTAAATGGAAGAAAGGCTAAAGTGTGTATCACTTGAAAGATGTCTTGTAGTGAAAGGCTATAGCTGTACTTACTGGATCTTGAAAGGTGGAACGAAAAAACAAATATTCAAAAGAAATAAAGAGATCTCAGGATAGAAGAGGATAGTTAGGCTTGTAGTGAAGGGATCTAGTTTCTTTTACTGGCTGTGAAAGGTGGATGAATAATTGGAATCAAAAGAGATGAAGAGACCTGAGGATAGAAGAGAAAAGATAGGCTTGTAGTGAAGGGATCTAGTTTCTCTTACTGGCTGTGAAAGGTGGATGAATAATTGGAATCAAAAGAGATGAAGAGACCTGAGGATAGAAGAGAAAAGATAGGCTTGTAGTGAAGGGATCTAGCTTCTCTTACTGGCTGTGAAAGGTGGATGAATAATTGGAATCAAAAGAGATGAAGAGACCTGAGGATAGAAGAGGAAAGATAGGCTTGTAGTGAAGGGATCTAGTTTCTCTTACTGGCTGTGAAAGGTGGATGAATAATTGGAATCAAAAGAGATGAAGAGACCTGAGGATAGAAGAGGAAAGATAGGCTTGTAGTGAAGGGATCTAGTTTCTCTTACTGGCTGTGAAAGGTGGATGAATAATTGGAATCAAAAGAGATGAAGAGACCTGAGGATAGAAGAGGAAAGATAGGCTTGTAGTGAAGGGATCTAGTTTCTCTTACTGGCTGTGAAAGGTGGATGAATAATTGGAATCAAAAGAGATGAAGAGACCTGAGGATAGAAGAGGAAAGATAGGCTTGTAGTGAAGGGATCTAGTTTCTCTTACTGGCTGTGAAAGGTGGATGAATAATTGGAATCAAAAGAGATGAAGAGACCTGAGGATAGAAGAGAAAAGATAGGCTTGTAGTGAAGGGATCTAGTTTCTCTTACTGGCTGCTGAAAGGTGGATGAATAATTGGAATCAAAAGAGATGAAGAGACCTAGGATAGAAGAGGAAAGAAAGGCTTGTAGTGAAAGGAAGCTGCACTTACTGGCTGCTGAAACATAGAACGAAAAGACAAATAATCAATAGAGAAGAAGTGACCTGAGGATAGAAGAGGAAAGATAGGTTCGTAGTGAAGGGATCTAGTTTCTCTTACTGGCTGTGAAAGGTGGATGAATAATTGGAATCAAAAGAGATGAAGAGACCTGAGGATAGAAGAGGAAAGATAGGTTCGTAGTGAAGGGATCTAGTTTCTCTTACTGGCTGTGAAAGGTGGATGAATAATTGGAATCAAAAGAGATGAAGAGACCTGAGGATAGAAGAGAAAAGATAGGCTTGTAGTGAAGGGATCTAGTTTCTCTTACTGGCTGTGAAAGGTGGATGAATAATTGGAATCAAAAGAGATGAAGAGACCTGAGGATAGAAGAGGAAAGATAGGCTTGTAGTGAAGGGATCTAGTTTCTCTTACTGGCTGTGAAAGGTGGATGAATAATTGGAATCAAAAGAGATGAAGAGACCTGAGGATAGAAGAGGAAAGATAGGCTTGTAGTGAAGGGATCTAGTTTCTCTTACTGGCTGTGAAAGGTGGATGAATAATTGGAATCAAAAGAGATGAAGAGACCTGAGGATAGAAGAGAAAAGATAGGCTTGTAGTGAAGGGATCTAGTTTCTCTTACTGGCTGCTGAAAGGTGGATGAATAATTGGAATCAAAAGAGATGAAGAGACCTAGGATAGAAGAGGAAAGAAAGGCTTGTAGTGAAAGGAAGCTGCACTTACTGGCTGCTGAAACATAGAACGAAAAGACAAATAATCAATAGAGAAGAAGTGACCTGAGGATAGAAGAGGAAAGATAGGTTCGTAGTGAAGGGATCTAGTTTCTCTTACTGGCTGTGAAAGGTGGATGAATAATTGGAATCAAAAGAGATGAAGAGACCTGAGGATAGAAGAGGAAAGATAGGTTCGTAGTGAAGGGATCTAGTTTCTCTTACTGGCTGTGAAAGGTGGATGAATAATTGGAATCAATAGAGATGAAGAGACCTAAGGATAGAAGAGAAAAGATAGGCTTGTAGTGAAGGGATCTAGTTTCTCTTACTGGCTGTGAAAGGTGGATGAATAATTGGAATCAAAAGAGATGAAGAGACCTGAGGATAGAAGAGGAAAGATAGGTTCGTAGTGAAGGGATCTAGTTTCTCTTACTGGCTGTGAAAGGTGGATGAATAATTGGAATCAATAGAGATGAAGAGACCTGAGGATAGAAGAGAAAAGATAGGCTTGTAGTGAAGGGATCTAGTTTCTCTTACTGGCTGTGAAAGGTGGATGAATAATTGGAATCAAAAGAGATGAAGAGACCTGAGGATAGAAGAGGAAAGATAGGCTTGTAGTGAAGGGATCTAGTTTCTTTTACTGGCTGCTGAAAGGTGGATGAATAATTGGAATCAAAAGAGATGAAGAGACCTGAGGATAGAAGAGAAAAGATAGGCTTGTAGTGAAGGGATCTAGTTTCTCTTACTGGCTGCTGAAAGGTGGATGAATAATTGGAATCAAAAGAGATGAAGAGACCTGAGGATAGAAGAGAAAAGATAGGCTTGTAGTGAAGGGATCTAGTTTCTCTTACTGGCTGTGAAAGGTGGATGAATAATTGGAATCAATAGAGATGAAGAGACCTGAGGATAGAAGAGAAAAGATAGGCTTGTAGTGAAGGGATCTAGTTTCTCTTACTGGCTGTGAAAGGTGGATGAATAATTGGAATCAATAGAGATGAAGAGACCTGAGGATAGAAGAGGAAAGATAGGTTTGTAGTGAAGGCTTAATTAACTACAAAGCTCAGACCAAATAAAACCTACTGATACAAGTAAAAGGCTTATTTTGGAGTGTTTTATCTACAAATTATCTAATATAGGTTGTCCTAAATATTAAAAAATATTTTTGAAATAACATTGTGTTTTAGAACTTATTTTTAATTCATTTTTTGAAATTTAATTTTCAGTGACATTTGCTGTTTAAACCATAAAAAATATCATTATTAGGTTCCAGGTTCTCAATGTGCCTATTGAAGTTTTTCAGAATTCAACAGGGATATTGAACAGCATGAGGTTACATCATTTCTAACATATTTCACCATGCAGCATCTGAGAATGTACCTGAGTGTAATATGTGAATCAAATCTCTTGCATTCTTCCTCTATCTTTGATGAAAGTTGTAGTGAATATTCAGACCATGAAATTGTTTTTGTCATTATAAATAAATAAAAACCTCTTAACCACAAAAACAAGCTGGAAGAATCAAGCATTGCTGATCACATCCTAAAAACTAAACACAAATTAGAAATAAACTACCTAAAATTAGTTAAAATTGACAAATCAAAAAATATATTGAAGTTTTGAAGTTCTGATTACAGTGGATCCCCTCAAATCCGAACTCATTGGAGCTATAGCCTGTTCGGATTTGCTGTGTATTTTGCATTTGACAGAACTGCGTTTTTTTATTAACGAACAATATTAGAGCATTCATTACATATTTCTGTATAAAAAATTAAAGGTTTGCAATGCTACAAGTAAAAAGTCTTTGGAACAACCCCATCACTTGAAAGTTTCTGTGAATGAAAAAATTGACGAGGCTGTATTTTTATGGTTTATACCAGAAAGGAGTTCTTATTAGTGGCCCATTAATACAAAAAAAAGGCATTACAGTAAACAAACTAATGAATGGTGATTTGGAATTTACTGCTAGCAATAGATGGTTGGATAGATGGAAGAGAAGGCATGGAATCAGACTTCCAACGGTAAGCGGAGGGAAGTTATCTGCTGACAATCTTGCTGCAAAAGAATATTTAGACAAACTTACAGATTTGGTTTTGTCTGAAAATTACTCACCCCAGCAAGTGTTATAATGCGGACGAGACTAGATTGTGTTTTAAAGCCCTTCCCACTAAAAGTCTTGCTTCTAAAGAGGAATATTCTGTGCCAGGCTTTAAAACGAGCAAACAGCGTCCCACAGTTTTAGCCTGTAGTAACGCCGCAGGAACAAATAAGCTACCATTCATGGTGATTGGAATATCTGCCAAGCCACGAGCCCTTGAAAACATGAACTTGAATGCTCTCCCTGTTCATTACAGAAATCAGTGTGAGGTGTGGATGACTGGTAATGTTTTCAAGGAGTGGTTTAAAAATGAATTTGTTCCTTCAGTAACACAATTTAATAAAAAAAATGAACTGCCACAAAAAGCTCTATTTTAGATAGACAATGCTTCTTCACATCCTTTAGACATCCTTGCAGTTGGTATATAAAGATATGTCTAAGTAGCAAACCTTCGGTACATAGGCCTACTTCATTATATTTTAGATGCTGTTTTAAAATTTGGTTTTCAGAAAATCAAATTCTGGGTTCGGATTTGAGGGATTCTATTATATTAATTAGGGATGGGCCGATTCCGATTCTCGATTCCAGGAATCGTCGATTCTAGGTGGTATCGAGGAATCGTCGATACTCGATTCTTCATTCATAAAAGTGTCGATTCCGATTCCTATTTTGTTAACTATTAAAATATGCGTGTGGAGTAATTTATTACCAAACAAAATTTATTACCAAAATTTATTATATTTGTGTGGAAAAATAATTAATTACCAACTATGTCTTATTTACGTATTAGTTGATTTGAATGAATTAAATGATTAAAGTAAACGAAAATATTATTATTTATGAAGCAACAGCAATCAAGATCGTAACCATTTCTGGTCGATTGACATCGCTCGTCTCTCTCTCTCTCTCTCTCACTAAATGTCAGAACAAAACACAAAAAAGTACAGTAAAAACTCGACTAACCATCACCGTAGACGGATAACAGAAACACTGTATTATTCCTCCGAAACTTAACCTTAATAAATTATATTATAGACAGATATCACTCTCACGGTTGAAGGTTTTGTGTAGCCTATTACATTAAAACAGAACTTTTAAAAGGTTTTGCCATATGACCAAGATGTTAACTAAATTAATTATTAGAGAACTAGCATGTAAGCTAATATAACTTGAAAGAATCGAGAATCGAGAATCAACTAAAGAATCGAGAATCGAAAGGAAAATTTTAGAATCGGAATCGGAATCGGAATCGAACATTTTAGGAATCAGCCCATCCCTAATATTAATAAATATGACAAAAATAACTTATTAAATTCTGACAAAGGGTCTATCCTGAAGTCTCTAATATATTTTTACATTAATAACAAAACTGTAAATTCAAATATTGCTGTTACATCCTTACGTCAAGTTGATGTACCGGACCTTACTGTGGGAGTATTGTTTGGCCACATCAAACCAAACGGTACATTTAGTTGGTAAACGTAACTACCTCTGACAGGTAAGACAAAGGGTCTTATAGTAATTTCCTCTGAAGATGATTCCCTTGCAATAAAATTGTACATTGGTTTTAAATAAAAAGTTTTTGTACTTAGGATGTTTTATTTATTTATAATAAAAAACTACAACACAGTTGCCACAAGTTATTATGAAGCTGTGTTCATGAAATTCATGATATCCACTTAGCAAATCTGTTTATAATATGTATCTTACTAAATCTACATGTGTGTAATGTTTTTCAGCTGTTTTATTCAACCATAAGAAAACATGTTTTCATAATGAAGATAATTGTATGAAAAATATTAGGTATTTTAATTCTTTTACTACAAAAGTTAATCATTTCTGTACATAGAACTGCTTTTATTTAAATAGAGCAAGGGTTCCCAAACTTTTTGGTACCACGGCCCCATCCACTTTACACTATAAATAAATGGTATGGGCAAATAAAAAAAAAACAAATATTATATATATATTGAAAACAATTTATTTCTTTATACAAACTTTCACAAGAAACATGATATAAAATTTCAAGTTTTAATTTGTAAGGTAAATTTTAATTGATAAGAGGAAAATCTGTTAGTGAGATGCTTGAGCTTGCATTTTTTACACTCGCATGCCTATTTGAGGTTGTATTTTAGTAAAAGCACAATCCAAGTCATTAATAACATCAGTTTGTTACTGATATTGGCAACATCAAGTTTGTTCCTATAACATCAAATACATTTAAATTATCTTATTATTTTCCCTGACTTCGCCTCAGTTTGGGAACCCATGAAATAGAGGATACACTTGTAATTATAAATAGAGTCATGAATCAAACAAATACTTAACTATATTTCAACCCTGTTGTTGTGAAAGCAGATCTATTGTTTCTCTGAATTCTATCATAGCATGATGTTAATTTGTAGAAAGAAAAAAGGCAAGTGTAAAGTAAAACACTAAAAACACAAACACATATGAAAACACAAAGGGTGAAAAAAGTGTAAAAGTGTGATATAATTGTATTTACAGGAACAACTCCTTGATGCTCAATATTGGATTGTACTTCCTTTAAAATACATAGTACCTCTCTCCTGTTGCAGTTGTGGCTATAGATGTTGTGGGGTTTTTGGGGATTTTTTATCTTGGGACCCCTAGTGCCAAGAATTTGAGGGTTTCAACACTCCTCAATCAAAGACAGTCTAGAGGAGACCTACTAATTAGAAAAAATTTGTAGGATTATTTTATACTGCTTCAGGATTTTCTGTAAATTCTCAAAATTAATGTATTAAGCCTGAAAATATCACAAGGTCAAGTAAAATGGGGGTATTTGTAACTTTCTGTTATTTTAAAGCAAATCCTCTTTAAAAACAAAATAAAACAATATGAAAAATAAATAACCGAATTTAAGTACATGGTTAATATGGAATTAAATTCAATACATTACATAGACTGTTCAGCTGTCATAACATAGACAGTTATGTCACAGTACCCTGCTGGCAATACTGTTGAAATGTTAGTTAGTTAGGCCTTTCCACACACACATGCTTGAAATATTTAGCTTACATTTTAGTGCCCTAAAGTAAACTAAAGTCTATTTTGTAAGGCGTTATTTTATTTTCCTTTGATTTCGATTACGGCTTAACATCGCAATCTATGATGGGGCATTGTACTCGGCAGTGGCGGACTTCCCATTAGGCACGTGCTTATGAGCGCAGCCTCGAGGGGGCGGCAGCCCATTTTTTTTGTACCGATGAGTTTTAGTGACAATAGTAAATAGTACCTAGTTAAATTTAATTAATGTCATAATGTGAACCTCCGTTAAATCAGTGGCGCCCCTCCTGAGAATAGAAAACTTCCTTTAACTTTAATGTTTTTTAATTTTATCGATGGAACCAAAATAAATTTTTAAATTTATTTTTATAAAAGTAGTCTTTAAATAATATCTCATCCTGGAATTTTCTTTAAAATTGAAAATATCACCAAAAATGTTTAAAAATTTATACTTGTGTAATGTCAGTATGTGTAATATTTGAGTGTGCATGTGTGATGTCACGTTTGTGTATGTACGTATATATGTGTATGTGTATTATACACGCTTCAAGCTGCGCCCGACGGAAAATTTAAAAATTCCATTGTACATGCCATCAGATGTTTTAGGTATCTCCAAATAAGGAGATAACAATAAACATTCGATGCCATGTACCGTTAAATGCGTATATTGCGGCCTTGAATGCAAGACATACTAGGGCCACGTACTGCCCCCACACAACCTCTCCCCCAAATTTTCCATGAAGAAAGAAAAAATTACGTTCTACCCTCAAAGAAGACAAGTTGAATTCTCTTGCAATTCTCAACATTGAAGCTGATATTCTTAACGCCAAAGACTTTTTTTTTGAACAATTAATAGAAGAATTTTCTATTAACAAAGCAAGACGTAAACGTTTAATGTAAGTATAAATGTTTTTAGTCATACGTAAGCTACAAGTTTTGTTTCTGCAATATTTATATAAATATTAAACCTTAAACCACCATATTCCACTTAGAAAGTATATTAAGTCTAATTTTTACACAATGTTTTCATTATAAACTATTATCCAAAAAAGTAAAAATATACGTTTATTGCTCTTGTTAATACTAAGACGCTGAAAATATTACTTCTTAGTCTTGTGTGTAATAAATAACACTTTCTAAACTCAAAAGTGTCCTTATTTTCAATTGTCTTCACCAACAAATATGAAAGTGAAGTAATGTATGTATATTTTCAAAATATATTTCATTAAAATATAGAGCCCAATATATAGTATATTATTATACATTATTATTTAATATGTACTTTACGTTTATTAATATTGCATTAGGACAGTAAACTATGGTCGGCACGGTAATCGGTAATTAATTTAAACGTAAAATGCATTATTGCATGAATACCAACATATTTTTTAATCTCAAAGCGAATCATTATTAAAAGTTAATTATTTTTTTATCATGCATTTCTTTGAACAGGCATGAAAACGGATTCGTATGGTGAAAAATTAAAAGCATTATATTAGGTTGGGAAGTTTCCAATAAATTTGGGAACGAGGCGCAAAGGGGCGGCCGGCCGAATTGTGCCTAGGGGCGGCACCACTGGTGCTCGGAAAATTTATAACCCTCATCTCAGTATTAGATATAATTTTTCTGAATTTTATATCTCTTAGTCATTTACTTACATCAATTTGGATGTGTGAAGAGCCAATGTTCAGATGTAACATCACCCATTTAATGTAACTAATTATATCTGTTCATAACAATACCCAGTGGGAAGTCTTAAATACCCACTCAAAATTTGTCAGTAGGCTGATGGTTTATATAATTTTGTTTAATTTTTCAATAACGGTGGCCCTGAGCAGTAGTCCATCTTGGCCTCCGTTGGACCAACTCTGCCCTCATGCACAGAACCCACAAACACAATGCTAATATGATAACAAAGTTCTAATGTTCTACGAGTAAAGTAGTTGGGAAAAGTGAAGCTGTATTGAGAAAGGTGAAATGATTACTTGAGAAGTGGATAGACAGTATCGATCAAAGTCGTTAACAACACTCAATACTCTATATCAGTAACTTCCAACCTTTTCCATTTCACGTACCCCAAAACAAGTTTTCCATTGAAAAGTACTATTCTTCGAGATGGTTAAGACAAAGAGTGGTTGCCTGACTGCCTTGTTAAGTAATGGGTGGAGCAGAGGCAATCAGCTGTGTATACGATATTTTTGTGTGGGCACCACGACAGATTATTTCCTGAAAGTTTCCTATCATCAAATCCCAGACCCATTCCTGCATTTGTATTGTTCCCCTATATCCGGAATAGATTTTTCCCATCCATATTCTATTCTATGGTTTCAGTTGCACACAAACATATAAGCTCCACGCAACTTCCGATCAACAACACATCAACTATCTTGCCAACTATTAGTGTAACCTCGTATTTCTTTCAAATCTAAAGTGTGAAATATTGATGTCTGACATTACTGGTATTATTTTCACGTACCACCCCACAGGCTTCTACGTACCACAGGTTAGGAACTGATGCTCTATACAAATAAAATGAGTTCAGTATATATTTCATTGAATGAGAACAATGAAAACCACATTGTAGATAAAGTCATCTGAGTAGGAGTAACTGATATAGTAGCACAAAAAGGTAGCTTTATAAGAAAATCTTTTTGTTAGTACAAGATGAATGTATATCCGTAACATAGAAAGTTAACAGGTAAAAATATAAACTACTGTAGATTCATCACCAAATCTCACCACAGCCCCCAGCTGAAAATATTTTACACATATATAGATAAAATAAAGTGTGCTGGTATTTAAAACATCACCAATGATTTGATACATAAGACCTAACTGAAAATCATCGATAAAAAACATGGATTGATGATTTCTCGAGTATAAGATTAAAAGAGAATGTTATAATCTTCTACATCCATTCCACCTTTATTATATGAACTACTTCAATAACTGCCTAGGGTTTTTATCAACTGACTACATCACCAAGGGTTTTAGCAACTGGTTACATCATCAAGGGTTTTAGCAACTGACTACATCATCAAGGGTTTTAGCAACTGACTACATCACCAAGGGTTTTAGCAACTGACTACATGACCAAGGGTTTTAGCAACTGGTTACATCATCAAGGGTTTTAGCAACTGACTACATCACCAAGGGTTTTAGCAACTGGTTACATCATCAAGGGTTTTAGCAACTGACTATATCACCAAGGGTTTTAGCAACTGGTTACATCATCAAGGGTTTTAGCAACTGACTACATCACCAAGGGTTTTAGCAACTGACTACATGACCAAGGGTTTTAGCAACTGACTACATCACCAAGGGTTTTTAGAAACTGACCATATCACCAAGGGTTTTAGCAACTGACTACATGACCAAGGGTTTTAGCAACTGACTACATGACCAAGGGTTTTAGCAACTGACTACATCACCAAGGGTTTTAGCAACTGACTACATGACCAAGGGTTTTAGCAACTGACTACATCACCAAGGGTTTTTAGAAACTGACCATATCATCAAGGGTTTTAGCAACTGACTACATCACCAAGGGTTTTAGCAACTGGTTACATCATCAAGGGTTTTAGCAACTGACTATATCACCAAGGGTTTTAGCAACTGGTTACATCATCAAGGGTTTTAGCAACTGACTACATCACCAAGGGTTTTAGCAACTGGTTACATCATCAAGGGTTTTAGCAACTGACTACATCACCAAGGGTTTTAGCAACTGGTTACATCATCAAGGGTTTTAGCAACTGACTACATCACCAAGGGTTTTAGCAACTGGTTACATCATCAAGGGTTTTAGCAACTGACTATATCACCAAGGGTTTTAGCAACTGACTACATCACCAAGGGTTTTAGCAACTGGTTACATCATCAAGGGTTTTAGCAACTGACTACATCACCAAGGGTTTTAGCAACTGGTTACATCATCAAGGGTTTTAGCAACTGACTATATCACCAAGGGTTTTAGCAACTGGTTACATCATCAAGGGTTTTAGCAACTGACTACATCACCAAGGGTTTTAGCAACTGGTTACATCATCAAGGGTTTTAGCAACTGACTATATCACCAAGGGTTTTAGCAACTGGTTACATCATCAAGGGTTTTAGCAACTGACTACATCACCAAGGGTTTTAGCAACTGGTTACATCATCAAGGGTTTTAGCAACTGACTATATCACCAAGGGTTTTAGCAACTGGTTACATCATCAAGGGTTTTAGCAACTGACTACATCACCAAGGGTTTTAGCAACTGACTACATGACCAAGGGTTTTAGCAACTGACTACATCACCAAGGGTTTTTAGAAACTGACCATATCACCAAGGGTTTTAGCAACTGACTACATGACCAAGGGTTTTAGCAACTGACTACATGACCAAGGGTTTTAGCAACTGACTACATCACCAAAGGTTTTAGCAACTGACTACATGACCAAGGGTTTTAGCAACTGACTACATCACCAAGGGTTTTTAGAAACTGACCATATCATCAAGGGTTTTAGCAACTGACTACATCACCAAGGGTTTTAGCAACTGGTTACATCATCAAGGGTTTTAGCAACTGACTATATCACCAAGGGTTTTAGCAACTGGTTACATCATCAAGGGTTTTAGCAACTGACTACATCACCAAGGGTTTTAGCAACTGACTACATGACCAAGGGTTTTAGCAACTGACTACATCACCAAGGGTTTTTAGAAACTGACCATATCACCAAGGGTTTTTGGCAACTGACTACATCATCAAAGGTTTGTAGCAACAAGTCTGAACATAAGGTGACTTTTTGAAAAAATTTAAAAACCACTACAGAAACCATGCCTCATCAAAAACGATGAAGTCTTAAAAATATGTTTAATATTCATTACATGAAACTCCATTAATCGTGTGTACATGTCGGAGCTCTATTGGTATTTGCATGAGAAGAATTTATAGAAATATTTATAGAATAAGCAAAATAGAGCTAAATTTCAAAATCTTGTTCAATAAACCAGCTAAAATTGTATTAAGTGGTTTCAAGATGCTTCCGGCTTTAAAATCTGATTGTCAAGGCTAAATTAAAGCATAAAAGTAGAAAACATGGTTAGTTCCTCATTTCCCCAAGATCCAGATAAAACAATATAACATTAAAATAACTGTTTATTAATACAGCAGTTAAACCAATGCAGTTAATACAGCAGTCAAACCAACTAACCAATTATCTACCATTCTAGCTTTGCCCATTTGAATTGTATTACCAACCTAAGTTGTACTAATTTACTATGTTGCACTTGTTTAGAAGTGTTAGTAGCAAGAGAAAATAAATAAATATATTCGAGTATGCATTAAGAGTGGTGGGTTTCACAAACATGGCACAGATCACACATACTCTTCAAAATAACTTCTAACTTTCAAAATAATGGTACCGAGGAAGCGCAACTGCAGCATTCCTAGCGGCAAAAATACGAGGCTGAAGAAGTCGTAAGACAAAAACGTTTCCTCCAAGTGTAAGTTAACAATTTAACAACCTCTAGTTAAGAAAAAGTCTGGTCGCAAGTAATATTAAAGTGTAATAAGTAATTAACAACCAACTCATCATGAACAGCAACAAGATTTTGAAGTTTTTGTAGTTCCTTAAATACAGAAAATCGTTTTATAAAAATAAATGAATTTTTTATAATAATTTTATTTCATAAGATAACAGATGTGAAGTGTGTAGGCAAACAACGTAGTGTTAAAGATGGCAGATAACGTGAAACTTATTATATTATGGAATTATACATTCAAAGATATTTTATATTATCACTGGGAGACTGTGATAGATGCTAAGCCCCTTTTAGTGGCCTGCATCCCTGGGGGTTCCAGGTATAGAAAAAAAAGATACATGGCAATGTGTTGGGAAATTTGGTTACCTGATATACTTATCCAGGCGAAAAACTTATTAAGGTTATCATTGCCTAACTCAATTTTTGTTTAAAATCAATGTTCCATAAATGAAATTAATCAAAATAACATAAATGTTTAAAGTAATTATAATTGTCTAAAATTAAAGAAACTAAAATTATACAAAATTTAAATATTATTAAATAGATTCAAGTGGCATAAGAAATCGATGACACAGTCGATAGCCGTGGCATCGTTCCTTAAAACCACCTTTAAACTACTTCGAAGATCAACTCTTCTTAGAATTGGTCAACTCATCACAATCAAGCAAAATGTGCTTAATTGTTATGGTACTCCCACATAGTGGTGGATCCTCATGTCGCATCAACCATCCATGCGTTAACAAAGAGTGGCCGATGTGAAGTCGAGTAACCATCACTTCCTTCCTACGATTCGAACGAACAGATGTCCTCCTTGGTTGGACGGTATTTTTGATGTCCCTCAACTTGTTTCTATTTACATTTTGCCATTCTTCATTCCAAACAGAGAATAGTGTAGTTTTAACATTGCATACAAAATCTGATGCCATCACACGTTGTGTCGATGCCACCATACTTGTAGCTAATTTTGCGCCTTCATCTGCTTTAGTGTTTCCGAATATTCCGCAGTGACCAGGCACCCAGAGAAATGACACCTCGTAATTGGAGCCTTTGTATTGAGCACAAGATGTCTCCAACTAATGGGTTCTTAGTGTACATTTCCTGAATAGCCTGGAGAGCACTTTTGGAATCGGAACATACAAGATATTTAGATGTTGCAGACGGAATTGATCTTAAAGCTTGGAAAATTGCATGAAGTTCTACAGTAAAAACGCTACAGGCTGAGGGCAATCCGTAAGTGAAGGTTTCTCCTTCCATATAAAATGCACAACTTATCCCATTGTCCAGTTTTGAACCGTCTGTGAATATAGTCACAGTATATTAGGAGTTAGTTGTATCTGCAAAAACTCCTGACAATAAATAGCATCACGATTATTGTGTTTTAGATACCTGGATAATGAGAAGTCAAATTTTGGTATTCATATTATCCATGGAGGGATGTAGCATGATGTTCGTTCGAATATAGGTGGATGTTCTAAATTCAGATAGCTAAAAATGCGCAATGTTCTTATTCCGAAGGGAGCAGTTGAACGTTGACGCACATTGTAACGATCCTCGAGGTAGTTATCAAAAACTGCTTTGAATGCCGGATGTTTAGGTTTAGGATGTTCCAGTGTAATATGAAATTTGTAGCATTTGATGTCGCATTGAGAGAGATGGTTCTCCAGCTTCAACTAGAAGGCTGGAAATTGGGTTTGATCTAAAAGCACCAGTAGAAAGTCTAAGGCCAGCATGATGTATTGAATCCAGGAGTTTCAGAACCGTAAGTCGAGCAGATGAATAGGCTATACAGCCGTAATCTATGCACGATCTTACAACGGCGTGATAGAAACGGAGGTTCTGTCTGCTCCCCAATTTGTACCACTAAGAACTCTCAACATATCCAATATCTTGCTGCACCGGGTCCTCAAATCACGCACATGCGGATTCCATAAAAGTCTTTTATCCAATAAAAGACCCAAAAATCTCACATTATCTGCAGTCTGAAGCCACAAACCATTAAGATAAAGGATAGGTTCCTGATATTGCCTGCGACGACTGAATGCTATACACTGGGTCTTCGAAGCCACAAACTTGAAGCCCGTAGATTTGGTCCATTCTTGCAATTTGTTAATGGCTAATTGTAAGGATCTTTCCGCTGTTGCCATACTTCTAGCAGCCACATATATACAAAAATTGTCTACAAACAGAGAACAGTGGACCGGTGACAGTACGTTTGAAATGATGCTGTTAATGGCAACGGCAAATAACGTCACACTCAAAACGCCACCCTGTGGTACACCATTCTCTAGTTCGTAATGATCAGAATATATGCCTCCTAGACGTACACGAAAAGTCCTGTTATTCAAATAATTATATATAAAAGCAAGAATGTTACCTTGTATACACCATGATTTCAATACGTTCACAATTCCTCTTCTCCATGCCATATCATATGCCTTCTCAAGGTCAAAGAAAACAGCTACCAGTGTTTGTCGTAAGATAAAGGCATTCTGTATAGCTGACTCTAACAAAAACAATTGATCAACTGATGAACGCCCTTGTCTGGAACAATACTGAACGTTAGAAAGAAGTTTGTTAACCATCTTCTCCAGTAGTTTGCATAAGCAGCTGGTCAGAGAGATGGGTCTGTAACTACTGGGATTAGTTTTGTCCTTTCCCTGTTTTAAAAGAGGAATTATTGTCGCTTCTAACCATGCTCCTCGAATATACAGTTGTATATCCGAAGGAGAACTAGTTTTGCCGACGGTGGTAGGTTTTTAATCATGGAGTATACAATATTATCCGGGTCTGGATATCTGAATCCTTCGTTGACGAGAGAGCTGACTCTAGTTCGTTAATAAAGAAATGGATATTCAAACAAGAATCTCCAGACAATCCAATGGTGAAAGGTAAGCCTTCCTGTTTATGTTTGTACACCTGGAAAGCGTCCTTGTATGCAGAAGGTGAAGAATATTTTGAGAACGATACCGCTAGCACATTGGCAATTTCCTCACAGTCTGTGGTTAAAACTCCATCAGGATCCTTAATGAAATTAATAGCATCGGAACGGAAATGCCACAGACGGATCGTAATTTCTTCCATACTGTAGATGGAGCTGTAGTTCTTGTAATTGTGCCAATGTACTGCAACCATGATTCTCCTTTAATTTGCCTAAATATTCTCCGTGCTTTCGCACAGAAGGTTTTATATTTTTCCAGGTTTTCACTAATTGGATGTCTTTTGAACTGGTTCAAGCTTTTCTCCTTAGACGAAAGATCACAGTGTAATCATCATTCCACCACGGAACAGGTGGCCGTCGTGGTTTAGATGAGGTTTTCGGAATTGCCTTTCTGGCGGCATTCAAAACAGTTTTTGTAAATGAATTGACAATGACATCGATGAGAGCCAGGTAATTCACGTCCACTGCTTCTAAATCTTGTGAAAATTGTTCCCAGTTGGCTTTTTTCAGGATCCAACATGGATGTCACATAAAGAAATCTCAATAGGAATGTGATCGCTACTGTTAAGATCAGGCAATGCTGACCATTTTAGCCTTGTAGCCAAGGCAGGACTGCATAATGGCAAGTCAACAGCTGTCCATCCGTCTGCAGACGCTGCTAAATGTGTCGGAGAACCATCATTTAGCAGATATAAATCCAGTTCCGATCTGATGCTTTCAATCAGATGACCTCGAGGGTTACATTCTAGTGAGCCCCATGAAACGTGGTGGGCGTTGAAATCGCCCACTAATAAAACTGGAGAAGGTAACTGGTTTATAAGGTGTACAAGGACTCTCTGTTGTAGATTGTCACTTGGTGGAAAGTAGATACAACAGACAGTGAGTTTGTACGGAACAGCTGTTTGAATTGCTACCGCTTGTAAGGGAGTTATTAAGCTCACAGGAACGGCATCAACACAGTTACGGGCTAGAATAGCTATGCCACCTCTAGCTTGATTTTCTGTAATGAAGTCCGATCTGTAAACTGAATACTCCCTTAGATAGAAATTGTGCAATTCATGGAGATGGGTCTCTTGAATACAGATGTACATAGAAGACACATCTCTTACAATTATTTTGAGATCCTCAATGTGACTTCTAACATCATTAATGTTCCACTGAATCACGGATTGTTTAGGTGTGGACATAGTATATTAGTAAAATGGATTCACCTGGCTTTCGTTGCTGTCATTGCAAATTCGTTGGCCTGAAATGTTGGACATTCCCGGCAGCGAGTCATCAGATTCCATCACCACTATTGTAGTGGTAGAATCTGAGGAATTTTTTGACTCAGAAGGGGTGTTTGAAATGGTCCTCTTTTGAGTCACTTGAGATTTTGCACCTACTTTCACAGGTGCAGCTTTGTTGTTATTATTATTACTCATAGTTGGAGTAGGTTTAACTTTTTTCGCACTTGTCTAATTTTCTTACTTCTTCTAATTTTCCCAGAGGTAACTGGCAATGGAGATTTGTCCGCACATTCAACCTTATTATTTGAAACAGAATTTTTCGTCACCAATGCAAGTAAGTGACTAACCTGCTCAGTGAGAACTTCAATTTTTTTGTTTAGCTCAACGCAGTTGGAACACGACTTCTCAGTAGTGGCAGCTAAGGCATAAGATTATGTATTAAGTCTAGGTTGAGTTGACTTGAACTTCTTTTTTGCTTCATGGAAAGATGTTTAATCCTTTGTCATTATGCTGAGGATCGCTTTCTCCTCCTTGAACTTTAAGCAGTTTTTTAGGAGCGAGCAGGGTGATCACCAGCACAGTTTGGGCATTTTGGAGCACTTGTGCAAACCTATCAATATGGCCTTCAGATGTACACTGTCCGCATACCTCTGGCTTGGAGCAAGAAAAGCTGATGTGTCCAAAACGTTGGCATTTAAAGAACCGACGTGGATTGGGAACGTAGGGCCTAACAGGAAGCCGTTGATAGCCCGCATATAGATATTCCGGGATAGATGGTTTCCCAAATGTCAGGATTAATGATGTTGTTGGAACTCTCTGACAGTTTTCCATCCTCATAATTCATACGGCATCTGTTACACCTTCCGATCCCAGTTCAGATTTTATTTCGTTCTCACGGACGTACAAAAGATCCCTGCATGATATTACTCCCTTTGATGAGTTCAAGGTTTTGTGGGGGGCCACCGAAACCTTGACCTGATCAAAGAAGGAGGTCATTGTTAGTAATAATTGTGACTGCTACGAACTACTTGTTTCTAACAGCAGTGTTCCATTTCGTAACTTCCTTATGGAAGAGACCGGTCCTGCTGCACATCTAGTTATAGCCTTTTGAATCAGAAAAGGCGATACCTTTGAAAGATCTTTTCCTTCTTCTGAGCAAGACACAACTTAGGCGGTAGTTTGGGTGATGCTACATCCATTTCTTTCTTCGTCTCATTTACTCCACTAGGCATTTTCGGAGAAACCTCACGACTCCTCTTTACATTAACCTTGTTGGACTTTTGTTGGTTTTCCATAATTTTTTTTAAAGCTAAGCATCGTGTCGGGCGTTACAGGCGAGACTATGAGAACGGGTACACCCATGGATCACTTTCAATCATTTCCAACCCTTGGAACTCTGGAGTCCTTCTTAGCTCGACTGGATGGGCATCAGTCGAGAACTCATAATACTGTACACAGACTCCGACACCTGTGCACCATGGACACTCCCTGACCAAGAACCAAAGCATACGTCTTCGGACCAGCAACCCCGCATACGTCTTCGGCAGAGCAAGCTCACAGCAGCGTCCCAGACCAGAGTTAGTCAAGCTCTGGACTTTTCAGTACCCAACGCGCAACGGTTCTGACCAGTCAAATTCCCTAAGTGAAGATGTTAGTGTGTGTGTATGCTTTGTGAGTGGTGTAGTGTTAGACTAGGGTACCGCGAGGGACGCCAAACCACTCGTAGGTGCGGCTAGTCCACACCCCCCTGCGGGGTCAAGACTGATGATACACTACCTTCTCTGGGCAATGATGCAACCATATTCAAGAACTTTCAGGTCTTGAAACTATTCTGAAACAAAAAATATGAATGTTAAATCCATGTTCCTTAAATAACACCAAAACGAATAAAAAGTGTAAATAAATTAACTTTACAAGAATATAATAGTCTAAACTATAAAGAAGTAAAAAATAACAATTTTTAATGTCAATTCCTACTTGGACCAACAAAACTTTTTAAATTTTAGTTACTTTTTGAAATAACTACAATTATATAAATAAAATATCACAACCTATCTGTTAAAACAGTTGTTCTACCACATAACCTATAAAATAAAAGCAGCTGTTTTATGAAATCCAGTTTTATCACTTATTTTAAGCCAAATGGGACAAAATAACTATATTACATTCTCACTATAAAACCAAAATTTTATTCATTATTAAAGTTAATTAATGAATTGTTATTTGAAGAAACTGTATTAACATCAAGTCCCATACACTACAAGTTCAAAAAAACTGTATTTGAACTTGAGTGGATGAATAAAATGTATTTGATTAATAATTGAAAATTTAAATTATTTATATATATATATATACACACTGCCACCTCTCCTATGGGCTGCATGACCTTGACGTGGTGGAGAGGCTTAATCCGGGCGTGGGGGACGGGTGGAGCGGAGCTGTACGTATGTGGCTCCCTATAAACGGGAAGTCCAGGCATTTGTGTGAGTGCATGAAGGCAGCTCAAAAAAAAGGGGCCAGTCCTAGCACCTGAAGGGTTGTTATCTGCCCGGCTCTCGCCCTGCCCTTCCCTTGCGGGCGGCAACCAAGAAGCACCCCTCATCCAGGTTGGTGGTCTGGATGGGCACTTACACCCCGATCTGAAGGTGTTATGCGATCCGTGCCGATGTAGATTCGTGGCCCTCAGGGTAAGGAGGGTCTTTAACGGAGCCTCAGGGGCACCTGGCGCCACCCCTGAGTACTTAAGTCGCCTTACCGCCGTAAGCGGGGCTCTGCGGCGGCGGACCTTTATTTCCCTAGCTGCTTGTGGGAACACACATGGCAGAGAAAAAAAAAAATTTAACTGGTCAGGGCTTAGAACCTACCGACAAATCTGTTCCTATGGAGGTGGCTTCGGCCCCCGTAGAGACAGATGGAAATCCAGCTGCGAAGGCAACAGGAAGAATGAGTGGTGCACAAAGGAGGAAAGCACTCTGGCTTTCCTACCATGAGGAAGCAAAGAAGGCGGAGGCGGAGGGCAGAGAACCACCGCCACCCCCTTTGAGGAAACACCGATCCGGGCAGCGGAAGGGTTTGACGGAGGCTGGGGCTAGAACCCGCCCTGTCGTCCCGGTAGCCAGTGGATCAGGTAGGACTTTAGTACGACAAAAGAGAGAGAGGAAAAGGAAGGAAAGGAGTACTTCTAATCCTACTCCAGAGTCGGAGGTCAAGAGGTCTAGGCCTGCTTGGTCAGGAGGGCCGTCTTTCTCGGCGATCTCCGCCAACCTTCCGAGGGTTCTTGTGACCTTTGGGGATAGTGTAGGCGTGAGGATGGAGGCGTTCGACCACCTTAAGGGCACCGTCATGGACCGGATTCTGGACACTCCTAGTGGAGGTTTTTTTCCGCGGTTCAGAGACACTCACCTAAGGGATGGAGTCGCAGCATTTATTTGTGCTGAGGAGGAATCGGCAAAATGGCTGAGAGAAGTGGTACCGTCAGTTAAGCTCGAGGACGGGACTCAGGCAAGGCTAGTACTGCCTGATGAACTGATCAAAAGGGTGAAAGTGACGGTGCTAGTACCACCACCAAAAAGGGAGGCCACTCAGCTGGTCAAGTTCATCGGGATGCAAAACCCAGAAATTGACACTTCGAAGTGGAAGATCCTACAGTGAATTGAGCGGGGACCTGCAAGCCTCCTCTGCCTAGGATTGGATGAGGCATCGGCCAGATTATTAAAGGCAAGAGATGGGAAAGCCTTCCTGGGGACTGCAGAGGTCACTTTTAAGTGGAACTCTAAGGACCTGGAAGAGAAGGGCGAGAGAGAGAATCAGGAGAATGCGTAGGGGTCAGTTGGAGATGGCTGACCCTCGAGCAATGATCCTGCAAATCAACTTGCATCACAGTGAAAGCGCCTCGGTGGTCCTAACCAGGTGCTTAAATGTGAGGCACACATTACCAGCGCTTGCGCTGGTGCAAGAACCGTGGCTGGTCAGGAACTGTATAAGGGGTCTGACTGCAGCTGGGCGCACCTACGCAAGTGGGGAACATGAGGGGCACAGAGCATGTGTGATAGTCAGAGGACTAGAAGCCACGCTGATTCAAGAATTCTCAACTAAAGACCTTGCGGTGGTTAGAATTCGAGGCAAGGGCGAGGTAAGTGGGAGCAGGGAGTTCATCGTGGCCTCCACTTACTGCGCCCACAATAGAGAATCGCCCCCTGCAGAATTACGTAAGTTAGTTCGGTACTGCAGGGAGAGGAATATAGGAATCTTAGTGGGCTGTGATGCCAATGCTCATAATGAGGTGTGGGGCAGCACAGAGACAAATGAGCGAGGTGAGGAGCTCCTAGCCTTCTTGATTGAAGAAAACCTTGTGGTTTTAAACACAGGTGCCGAGCCAACATTTGTCACTTCAAACAGAAGGGAGGTTCTAGATATCACCTTCTGTAATAGACAAATGGTAAGGTGGGTGCATGACTGGCAGGTTTCGGATGAGCCCTCCATGTCTGATCACCGGATCATCACTGCTACAATGAGGGAAGTGGTTCCCCATGTGGTGTGGTTTAGAAACCCGAGAAGGACAAACTGGGAAGGTTTTAAGTCCTCGGTGAGGAGGCGGATGTCTGACTTCCGTGGTAAATATGGTACATCAAACGAACTGGAAAATACTGAGGCCTACATCAGGACTGCAATTTTCACGTCGTTTGAGGAAAATTGCCCTCTCTCGCGGATAAACACTGGGCGTGGTAAGCTTAAGTGGAACAGCGAGTTAGAGGCAAGGCGGAAAGAGACTAGAAGGCTCTTTAATAGGGCAAAGAAGAAGAAAACGGCGGAGACCTGGCAGGCATATAAAGACAGCCAGGGTCTCTATAAAAATCTTATTAAAGAGGTTAAACGTGCTTCTTGGGAAAAGTGGTGCTCAGAGACAAGCACACTGAGTGACACTGCTAGACTGTTTAAGGTGTTAGCAGGTGGACCGAGGGGAGAGCTTAAGTTTGTCAAGAAGACTGATGGTAGCTTTACTGACACCCCGGAGGAAACACTGCGTTTGCTTATGAGGAACAGCTTTCCCGATATTAGACCGGTGGGGGACGGTGCTCAAAACCTCCGACATACTGGGCTAAGGGCAGACTGGAATATTGCTGGGCAGGTGATCTCAGCGCAAAAGGTGAGAGAGGCAATTCTGTCTTTTGAGCCTTTTAAAGCGCCTGGATTAGATAACATTACTCCAGCACTACTACAAAATTGCTTGGAGGAAATAATAGGGCCACTGACAGGATTACTCAGAGGCTGTGTTGCCTTGGGTTACACGCCTGGGCAGTGGCTCAAAACGAAGGTTATCTTTATTCCCAAACCGGGGAGGAAAGGTTACACAGAGGTAAAGGACTTCAGACCTATCAGCCTCACATCTTTCTTGTTAAAAACATTGGAAAGGCTGGTGGACTACTATTTGAAGGAGGGACCTTTGAAGCAGTATCCGCTTCATCAGGACCAACACGCCTACCGAACCGGTAGGTCAGTGGAGACTGCGCTGTTGTCGGTCGTAGACTTTATTAAGGGTCAGATCAACAACAAGGGAATATGTATTGGTGCTTTTCTTGATGTGGAGGGGGCTTTTAATAGTACCTCTAGACTGGCCATCAAGAGAGCAGCTATGGATCATGGGATTTCTGAATGGAATTATAAATTGGATTATGAGTTCCTTGGAAAACCGGATAAGCACTGCATCCTGGATGGGGTGCACGATAAATGGGATGGTCTCGGAGGGCTGCCCGCAGGGTGGAGTGTTATCCCCTTTGCTGTGGAGCCTTGTCGTGGACGGCCTACTAAGGACACTCAGTGGAATGGGTGTCAAGGTGGTAGGATATGCGGATGACATAGCTATCCTTGTTAGGGGACCATTTGAAGAGGTCCTCAAAGACCTGCTTCAAGAGGCGCTCAAGGTAACAGAAGCATGGTGCAGGGAGAATGCACTATGCATTCAAGGAGAGAAATCTGTGGCACTCATCTTCACTAGGCGATATAAAACTAAATCGCTGGAGATGATGGAAGTTGGTAATACTAAAATAAGCTACGTTGAGAGTGCTAAATATCTGGGAGTTATTCTGGATAGGAAGCTACTCTGGTGTGAGCATTTGGAGGATAAGTGCAAAAAAGCCATAGCTACGTTCTGGCAATGCAGAGGAGCAATAGGCACGAGATGGGGTTTGGGTCCACGTCAAATGAACTGGATTTATTCCGCCATTGTGGTGCCGAGGTTGGTCTTTGCCTCTATCGTCTGGTGGGACAGGGCACAGAAAGAAACAAGTAAAAGAATGCTGGACCGCGCGCAGGGGCTCTTCCTTAGAGGCATAACTGCTACAAGGAGAAGCACACCATGTGCGGCCATGAGGGTTATGTTGGGTTTTCCATCCTTGAGTCTTCAAATTAGGATGGAGGCAATGAAAACTGCATACCGGCTAAGCTGTACTGGGCAGTGGAAGACAAGTAGCAAACTTCATAAACAGCTATTTGGGGATTCACTGAAGGAGCTCTGGATAGAACCTCAGGATAAGATACTGTCTCTTTAAAGGGAAAAAGGAAACTACAAAATCCTTATTCCTGCAAGAGAGGCATGGGCGGAGTATAGACCCAGACATGGTGAAATCTGGTTCACCGATGGGTCCAAGATGAAGGAAGGAGTGGGAGCAGGATTTAGTGGACCGAGACACCAAGACAGATTTTGTCATCGCCTGGAGGACTACAACTCTGTCTTCCAGGGGGAGGTGCTCGCGATCAAACTATGTGCTGAGGAAATAATAGGGTCTGGCAGGAGGGGCAAGACCATCTGGATTTGCTCGGACAGTCAGGCAGCTCTGAAGGCTTTAGGTAAGGCTAGTACCAGCTCTAGGTTGGTGGCTGAGACCATGGCTTCTTTAGCAGAGCTGAGTAAGCATAATTCACTCAACCTAACCTGGATTCCAGGACATTCTGGCTGGATAGGGAATGAGAGAGCTGACGCCTTAGCAAAACAAGGGTGTATAACCCAAGGACCGTTGCTGAGGGCAGTGGGCATGCCGCCTCGGGAGGGACGCAAGAGGATCACGGCACATATAGACAGGTTGTGCAAGGAAGAATGGAATGTAACCTTGGGGTGTAACAAATCCAAGGTACTGTGGGGTTACTCAGGAGATGTGTGGGGCAAAAAACTACTCTCCTTAAGTAGACATCATCTCAGAGCTACTGTAGAGCTGGTTACAGGCCATGGGAATCTGAGGGGGTTCCAATACAAAATTGGAAAATCTAGGTCCCCTGTATGCAAGAGATGCGACGAGGACCAAGAGGAAAGCCCAATCCACGTACTCTGTGAGTGTCCTGCTTTGGGAGCTGCAAGGAGAAAGTGGTTTGGCTGGCAAGTATGTACACCAGAGGATATCAGAAGATCTAGCATCAGGTGGGTACTTGATTTCTGCAAAGAAGTAGGTATCCACTAAGCTAGTCCTGTGGTAGGGATGAGAAGAGAGTACAAAGGCTACAGCTAAGTGCTCTACACCGATAAGGTCCCTCCGAGTTTTAGTAATAATAATAATAATACACACTGCCAACGGGGCTTCACTCCGTCAACCTTCAACCTGACGAAAGTTGCCTACCACCTAGTTACATGAGCAAGTATTTAACATCCCATCTAATAAGTATACCCTGGGAACGTTGTCTATAAAGTGTATTTAAAGTCATGGTAATGTCAGTGATCTGTCATATGGTCTAATTTATGTCAGCTGAAAACACATAAAATTTATCACATCATAAATTTACCTTACCATGCTTTGAAGACATCTCTCCACCATGCTCCTGCTTTAGTGAGGTCCGTGCAAGATTGGGTCTTACCATATCCTCCTAAAAGAGGTCCTGTATTTCATATGGTAAAACCTGCCAGTGAGTATCAACTCCTGGGCTTTAAAGCAAAACCAACTAGTCCTTAAGCTAGCTCATAATTTATAATTTAATTTAATTAATTTCTCTGGATGGGTTGCTCGATTATCTTTAGGTTGCACATTGATTTCTAGCTATTTATTACTAAATAAATATGACTGACTCTAATCGGCTGGATTTTAATAATTGTATTGATTTAATTAATTTACTATTGTAATTTACTAGTTGGGAAATATTTAAATTTATTATTTTTGTACACAGGATTAATTCAATAAAAATTACTCTTAAGTTAAATATTGATAAATATTATTTCCCAGTTTATTTAACTACTGATTGTAACAAACCTTACTGCATTTCCTTAGATATTATGAATGAATTTATTTTATAAATATGCCTAATCTTCTTTCTATCTTTTTCCATATACTTTACTATTTCTCTATTTGCAAACATTTGAACATTTTTACATAACCATTTTTATAACTAAATACTTTTGTAATTTTCAATTTTTTAATTTATTTTTCAAGGAAATAAAGCCATTATTTATAATTTTACACATTTAAAGCATTTATTTGAATCTTTGGAACGTATTTCAAGATCAAATTTTATTTAATTACTAAATTTGTATAGAAATCATGACTTGCCCAAATCTCGCACTTTCCATGATACGTCCCAAGGTCCAAGGAGATGACTTTATGCTTCCAGACTGGTAGTTCTTCTCGTCTGAAATTTGGTTCATCCAGGAAGCAGGAACGGACAAATTCGGCGAAGCCAGTTTCTTGACAAATGAAAATTTTAACCGTGATTTTTCATATTTCAATGTCTAGTTTTCACTAGACATAAATTAAGACATACTACATTATACCTGCACTCCGCGGCATCGAGTTTATGCTCTAAAAATCCATTTTGGTATTTTTGCTAATTTAGCAGAAACTATGACCTTTCTGGTCAGTGGTCTAATTACAAGAGAGAACCTAAACGCTCAGCGACAGTTATCGTCTCTATTCCCCCACCCTCGATTTGCTTGTCTGACTTGGATTTTGCCGTTTTTTCTTGTCTTAAAACTGTTTATTTAAAATATTGTAGAAACCTGATTTTTACGTAGCACACAAAACACTCCCGAAGTCATGATTTTCGTACAATTACAATTTATTTTAGAATTATAGACTTAATGATCATTATTCATGGCTTGAAACATTTAATTAAATTATATTTTATAAATTGAGGTTATTTCAATTTTTTATTGAATTGTGACGGGACATTTCAAACCGTTACAACAAACACACAGAGTGTGAAGTAATAGAAGAAATTGAAAAAGAAACAATTTTACAACTATAACTAGCAATGTAACACTATAATAGTTTATAATTAAAAGATACTTAACTAAGTGAATACATAATGTGCTTACTTGCTGACACGTTTCGAAACAATTGTTCCTTTTACGAAGCAAAGCCTGTCAATAAGGGTTTGTAAAAGGAATGATTGTTTCGAAACGCATCAGCAAGTAAGCCCATTACATATTCACTTAGTTACGTATCTTTTAATTATAGTTTAATCAGTGAATTCAAGATGATTACATCAAGCAACTATAATAGCGTCTTAACTATCATTAAAAAGCAACATTGCCAACAAAAATAGATGTTATTAACTCACACCTTTAACTGTATAGATAAAATCCTTATTAAAAGATAGACAGTTTAAATTATTTTTTTCATAATTAAATAAAGTTTTTTGGAGTTAAAATGTTTGGAACAATTATGTAGGATACTATTACCAGAAATATGGAACAAGAATCAGAAAATTAACATAGGAATCAGGGAGGTTGAAAGTAATAACTATTCCATTTTCAGGAGAAGCAAACAAGTAGAATATTTTCTAAAGCAATGTACAATTCAATTACTTTTACTGCAGAGGCAAAATTCGTTGAAAATTGTTTTTTTAAAACCACAGGAAACTTGTTGCTAAATAACAAGAAAGGAGAATTTATTATTAAAAATTATTATTGGTATAAAAAAACATTATTTGTTTCTATCTTGAACTTAAATTAAAAAAAAGTCTCCATCCTATTTCATAAATTATTTTCTTTGAAAAATATAAGAGATACATCTTTCAAACAGCTTCTCATAGTCTGAGGAGCCTCAGAAACAGCCTTCCAAAACAGGGTCTGGTTTCAACCCAAATGTCCACTTTAGGAGTGTTCACATTCACTTGGGTGAAATATTAACTCATGAAATATGCCTCATCATAAAAAGACATGTTAGTGAAATTTTGTTGTAACAGTAGTTTATAGGCTGTAGTTGTGACTCCTTAAAGCTATCCATAAGACGTCGTTGGAATTGCTAATTTACAAAGAGCCTTCAAAACAAACTTTATGAAATGTACTCTTACTTGTTTAACACATTCATCAGTCAGTCTTTGTCACTTTAAGGTTCCCTGTACAAAAGCAGGTCAATGTTTACAATAAACCTACAGACTCTCACAATCTATTTCCATAAATAGCTTCTGCTCACAAATTGGCATCTTAAGTAGGAAAATCAGTGCATCGATATGTATATAGGTATGAACATATAGAAGAACTCCCTTAAATGATAACACACACACAAACACACACATACATACATACATATATATATATATATATATATATATATATATATATATATATATATATGAAGTTAATATACTACTATTGTAAGTAATTTTATCCACCATTAAGTGCAATAATTTTACCTTGAGTGATGAGGCACCTTTCGGTCAATTGACCATTGTCGAATCACTGATGTTTTTCTGTTGTAGATGTTCGGTCTGTGAAGTTGGTGTTTGTTGACGTTACGTGCACTTTTTCTTGATCTGTGTGTATGATATTTCTATATAGTATGTCTTCTGTATATGTTGTTTGTAGATTCATTAAATTGTTGTGTATGTTTTTATATATAAAAAAATATAAAAACATACACAACAATTTAATGAATCTACAAACAACATATACAGAAGACATACTATATAGAAATATCATACACACAGATCAAGAAAAAGTGCACGTAACGTCAACAAACACCAACTTCACAGACTGAACATCTACAACAGAAAAACCTCAGTGATTCGACAGTGGTCAATTGACCGAAAGGTGCCTCATCACTCAAGGTAAAATTATTGCACTTAATGGTGGATAAAATTACTTACAATAGTAATATATTAACTTCATAAAGTCAGTGCAACGGAAAAACAATGGATAACGTTAAATATCAAGAATATATATATATATATATATATATATATATATATATATATATATATATATATATATATATAGTTTTGGTTGGTAAAGATTATTTAGATTTTTTGGACTAGGAGACTGACAGACTTACCTTGGTAAGAGTCCACTTTGTAGTCTTGAAATAGTAACACATAAAGGCACTTAAACAATGATATATTTCGACCACACAGTGGTCTTTATCAATCGAAGAGAAAACACAAAAAGAAATATGAGAGAATGAAATAAAATAATTGTAATCACAGATTGTGTAGAGTAGAAATCAGATGTCACAGATGCACAGATTAAAGATATATATATTGTTTCCATGAACATATGAGTGATTATAGTTTATATAAGTCTGTCAGGGGAAAAGAGATAAGGCTAGTTGGAAAAAAAAAAAAAAAAAAAAAAAAAAAAAAAAAAAAAAAATAAAAGTGAATGAATTTATCTGATGTTGAGGTTAGGGGATTCTCTGGACTTGGTATACCACTGGTATGATAGTTCCCACCTTCTCAGTTCTGAGGGATTGCAATCAGGATTGCCATCACCTTTTTGGATGTAGAGGTAACACTCCAGAATGGAAATATCAACACAGGAATTCACATCAAACCTACAAACCACCTACAATATCTCCATTTCGACAGTAACCACCCAATAAACATAAAACGATCCATTCCATACAGTCAAGCAATCAGGGGTAAGAGAATCTGTTCGAATGATAGGGAATTGGAAGATTTTAATAGAAAGATATCAACAGCCTTCCAGAGAAGAGGATACCCAAAAAAACTCATTGAAAACCAAATTCATTCAGCACAATCCTCGGTTCACCATAAACCACAAACAGAACAAAATAAACTGTCTTTAATAACAGACTACCATCCTGGTCTACATAAACTCAACAAGATATTGAGAGATGGCTTCAAAATTCTTCAAGCTTCCGTCCACACCAAAAATCTTTTCACCGATCCACCACAAATTTGGTACAAGCAACCTCCCAACTTGAAAAACATCCTAGTACATCCTAAACTACCAGACCCTGATGCAGAGAAACCACACAAACTTCCTCATGGCTCCTTCCCATGTAATAGACCTAGATGCAAGACGTGTCCAATACACCCCTCAGCAAATAGTTTCAACAGCCAAACAACAAAAATGGTCTTCAAAATACAGGGTCATCATAATTGTACATCGAAAAATGTCATATACCAGCTACAATGTAAACTTTGCTCAGCACAGTACATAGGCCTAACCACGGATGGTCTGAATATCAGAATGAATGGCCACAGACATGATGTTAAAATTATGAATATGGATAGACCAACAGCTCAACATGCTGCGAGTCACAACATCACAACTTTTGATGACTGCTATACCACAAAAATAATTAAATCACTCCCCCCTGATTGCAATCCCTCAGAACTGAGAAGGTGGGAACTATCATACCAGTGGTATACCAAGTCCAGAGAATCCCCTAACCTCAACATCAGATAAATTCATTCACTTTTATTTATTTATTTTTTTTTTTTTTTTTTTTTTTTTTTTTTTTTTTTTTTTTTTTTTTTTTTTCTTTCCAACTAGCCTTATCTCTTTTCCCCTGACAGACTTATATAAACTATAATCACTCATATGTTCATAGAAACAATATATATATCTTTAATCTGTGCATCTGTGACATCTGATTTCTACTCTACACAATCTGTGATTACAATTATTTTATTTCATTCTCTCATATTTCTTTTTGTGTTTTCTCTTCGATTGATAAAGACCACTGTGTGGTCGAAATATATCATTGTTTAAGTGCCTTTATGTGTTACTATTTCAAGACTACAGAGTGGACTCTTACCAAGGTAAGTCTGTCAGTCTCCTAGTCCAAAAAATCTATATATATATATATATATATATATATATATATATATATATATTAGGGATGGGCCGATTCCTAAAATTTTCGATTCCGATTCCGATTCCGATTCTAAAATTTTCCTTTCGATTCTCGATTCTTTAGTCGATTCTCGATTCTTTCAAGTTAAATGGCAAAACCTTTTAAAAGTTCTGTTTTAATGTAATAGGCTACACAAAACCTTCAACCGTAAGAGTGATATCTGTCTATAATACAATTTATTAAGGTTAAATTTCGGAGGAATAATGCAGTGTTTCTGTTATCCATCTATTCGCTCAACCGTCATGGCCACGGTTCCGACGGTGACGGTTAATCGAGTTTTTACTGTACTTTTTTGTGTTTTGTTCTGACATTTAGTGAGAGAGAGAGAGAGAGAGACGAGCGATGTCAAACGACCAGAAATGGTTACGATCTTGATTGCTGTTGCTTCATAAATAATAATATTTTCGTTTACTATAATCATTTAATTCATTCAAATCAACTGATACATAAATAAGACATAGTTGGTAATTAATTATTTTTCCACACAAATATAATAAATTTTGGTAATAAATTTTGTTTGGTAATAAATTGCTCCACACGCATATTATAATAGTTAACAAAATAGGAATCGGAATCGACACTTTTATGATGAAGAATCGAGTATCGACGATTCCTCGATACCACCTAGAATCGACGATTCCTGGAATCGAGAATCGGAATCGGCCCATCCCTAATATATATATATATATATATAATGTTTTCTTGTATTCACTAATCACTTTCACTATATGTACTCAAACCAGAATCTTATTTGGTATTTATACGAGTTAATTCTCGAAGACTGATGGTATCTTTATTGTCGAGCATCAACTTAGTGTTGATGCTTGACAATCAAGATACCATCAATCTTCGTAAGTTAACTCCCATAAATACCAAATAAGATTCTTGTATGTATGTATGTATATATATATATATATATATATATATATATATATATATATATATATATTCTTGATATTTTATGTTATCCATTGTTTTTCCGTTGCACTGACTTTATGAAGTTAATATATTACTATTGTAAGTAATTTTATCCACCATTAAGTGCAATAATTTTACCTTGAGTGATGAGGCACCTTTCGGTCACTTGACCATTGTCGAATCACTGATATTTTTTTTTCTCTGAAAAAATCAGAAAAATATCAGTGATTCGACAATGGTCAAGTGACCGAAAGGTGCCTCATCACTCAAGGTAAAATTATTGCACTTAATGGTGGATAAAATTACTTACAATAGTAATATATTAACTTCATATATATATATATATATATATATATATATATATATATATATATATATATGAAGCTATTTGTGGAAATAGATATTGTGTGAGTCTATAGGTTTATTGTAAACATTGACCGCTTTTGTACAGGGAACCTTGAGGTGACCAAGATTGACTGATGAATGTATTAAACAAGTGAGAGTACGTTTCATAAAGTCTGTTTAGAAGTCATTTTAAAAAATTAGCAATTCCAACGACGTCTTATGGAGAGCTTTAAGGAGTCACAACTACAGCCTATAAAATACTGTTACAACAAAATTTCACTAAAATGTCTTTTTATGAGGTATCAGATTTCATTGAGTTTGTCATATTCAGTAAGGAGTAAATATTTGGATGTGAACACTCAAGTGTTCATTCTGTGGAAGTGGACATTTGGGAGTCAGCCAATATCAATGAGGTGGTTCAGTTGAAACCAAACCCTATTCTGGAGTTTCTGAGGCTCCACAAACACATTACAAACAAGAATGTTACCTACTGACAGTCCAAAGCTTTTCCCCAGCTTATATTCCTGGCGTTGTCAAAGACTTTAAACTCATTACAATATATCTTCCATGATATTGATAAATGTACAAATTTGGCAATACTTGATTTGCAAATTATTCCACTTTTATATTCCGTCTTCTACAAAGTGTAAGCCAGTATATTATTCTGTGATTGTGGATTTTTGTTGGTGGTGAAGGACTGTAGAACATTATTAACACCTGTAACACAGAATTCCAACTAGATTTATACTAAAATTTAATAATTTTAAAGAATTTTTATATGGTATAAATTTAAAACAACAAAAATTAAAATATAAGAAATAATTAATACAAAAATTGTTTAAAAAAACTAAATCTTGAAGAGAGAAAGTAAGTTATATTTAGAAGAAGATTAAATTTTATAAAATATTTGTAGAGAATATAAAAAGGTAATAACATGGTTGATAGAATCTTTACCATGTCTAAATCCTAAAACCAATGTTTGTTTAAAAATAGCAATAGCAATGTCTTAATTTCTAAAAACAAAAAAAAAAAAAAAAAAACAGCACCAATTTAGCCCCAGGGATTTAAACAATTAAATTCAAACTTACAAGAGCTTATTGAGTCAATGTTACATTATTCTGACACAAGAAAGACCTACAGAACAAAATAAAAATTGTTCATAGAAAATTTAAAAAAATACCAATCCATCTTAATTAGGTGCAATAATACTGAGTGTATTATTGAAGATGGCAAACTAGCTGTCAAAATGTTGCCATTATTTTAAAAATAAATGTTACTGACTCATACATCAACCGTTTATCAAGACTTGCGAGTGTATATATATATACAAATGAGTCCATCAATTCACTAAGAAAGTATACCTACTTTATATCATTTTTGTTTAACAAAAGGGTGTCATGAAAATATGGTGGGGATACAGTGATGTGGTATTCATCAATGGCAGTCTATATGTTATTTTCAGTAGTGACAATGCTGTGAAGTGGTAAGCGTCATGCATTGTATGAAGAAGAATTTTTGTAATGAAGGTTGCATTATTATTAATTAATGAACATTTCACATTTGGTTTAGACATAGCTGAGATAGTGTGTTATGGATAAGAAAACTTTCATGCTTGGTTACCAAATATGAACAACTGAATCTGCACTGAAAAAAAATATCCCCTGGCCAACTTTGGGCAGTAACAATGCTGGAAAATGTTGTTACATTTTCACATATGACAGCATTAAACCATCAATTTTCAAAATCTTCAGTACTTAAACAAGATGCTGCCTGCGAATTGCCTGAAATGCGTCAGAAATTATTACATGTACCTAAACATTATTTTTACCCAAAAGATTTAAACTAAGCGAGAGATTTTGAAAATTAAAAAGCTTTGTGTTATGAGATTCTTTACATTTTCTCTGGCCCTGTTTTGTTTTATTTGATGTGGCATATGTCTACTTGTAAGGTATTGTAACTAAATGAAAGTTTTCCTACTCGGCAGCAGAATACCTTTATAAACTCCACCAACAACTTCTTCACACCTCTCTGACCAGTTTGGTGTGAAATTGCTGAATTAGATTCATGGAGTTCATAATTTTTAAAAGAAATAAGTTACTAGAAACGGTTACTTTGAATGCTAATGCCGCATCATGGAGACCTTCTTCTGCCCAAGTTAAACAGTTAGTTTGGGATCACACAGAAGGAAAAGTGTAGCTCCAATAAAATGCTCTCACAGCTTACAATCAGCAGGATTTTCTAGCAATGTTGAGAAAACAGTTTCTAGGTCTATTATTTTTTGGAGACGACTGTCGTTCCCGGTCCCAAGATCTTCAGTATATCCATAGTGTCTAACTTAACTGATTCACCTCATGCTTAACAAAATGCTTCAATGCTCATAAATATTCTTATATTTTCTTCTTGTACTATTTACAATGAAATGACTTTTGAGTTGCACAGAACATTAATTTTTTTTTTACTTATACATCCTTAAAAAACTTAAGTATCTTAACAAAAGGCTATTTTTAGATGTAATACTTGTAACTACACGAAGTAGTGCTTATTTAGCCCATATCTAGAACAATTAAACAAAATCCTATGTAATATGTAGTAACATAACTCTGGATAGAATCTAAAGTATCGAAGTGTTTTGGGGGTATTTTTATTTAATATGCATATTCGAGTGCTTTTACTTAAAGGGTTCTGGGTTTGCTAAAAATATAATTTTGGATTGTCAAATATAATAATTTTTAGTTTTAGTAGAATATTATAGGTTTATTTGAAAGGTTTATAGGTTATATTTAAATAAAAATATATTCATGTAAGAATGTATCAAATATTTTAAATTTAGTAGATGTTTCTAGAGAACTGACTTTTGGTTGACTAGTATTATTTACTAGGAAGACATACAAATCCACAAAGGCACTTCTTTCTGAAATGGTCTCAAGGCTAGAAATAAATATAAGAATCCATACAAGAAATTATTTTTTTCCTTTAATATTCATCAAGGTTATTTCCCATTGTTTGGTGGTGAGGTTAACGAGTAACAAGCTCGTCTGTGACTCAGGACTGATCTAGTGTGAAACGCTTCTGCTGGAAAATCTCAGTAAGTAGTGGTGTTTGCCAAGTGATACCAATAGTAGTAATTTTAAAAAACCTCAAGGTGTACAGCACAAAAACTACAAGTAACAAGTGATTATATCACTTTTCTTTACTTCAGTTAGCCACAAACTGTCTTCCTACATTTGAAATAATGTTGGTGTAAACCTTGTTATGTATAAATGAAGGTCTCAGAATATGTTACAGCCAAAGGCATACAACATTTACGCTTTTCCATGTACTTTTTTAAGACCACCAAGCACATACCGTCTTGATTGTTCTGAGGTATCTTCAAGAAAAAAACTTAGCTGGTGAGACTTCTAAAAAATGCATTAACTGCTTTCTGGTATTCAATAAAACTAATTTCATAATGTCTCAGGGGTAAATGCATTTACTTTTGGGCTCTAAAAGAATGAAATATACTTTCCAGGAAATTATTTCTAAACACATTCAATAGTTCAGAAGCACAGAAAATTACTTAAAAATGAAGTTTGTAAAATCCTCATACACTTGGATCTACTGATGAACTTCAATGTAGGTCTGTTAAAAAAATATGCGAACTGAGGTCATAAAAAAAATGTACTTTATTTGGAAGTTACACGTCTGGGTCTCCTTCAAAGTACTCTCCTCCCCAACGCACACACTTATCCCAATGGTGTTTCCACTTGTTAAAACAGTCCTGGTACGCTTCTTTTGTGATGGTGTTCAGCTCCTTCGTCGCATTTGCCTTAATCTCCGAAATCGTTTCAAATTTTCTTCCTGAGGGTTTTTTTGAGTTTTGGGAATAAGAAAAAGTCACAAGGAGAAAGGTCAGGTGAGTAGGGGGGGGGGGGAAAGAACAGTGATCGTGTGTTTGTCCAAAAACTCATGAGTTCTGAGTGCTGAGTGAGCTGGAGTGTTGTCGTGATGGAAAACCCAGTTATCACTTCTCCACAGTTCTGGCCTTTTGCGTCGGACAGCGTCACTCAGACGTTTCAGTACTACAATGTAGGTAATCTGGTTGACTGGGAAGTACTCATAGTGAACAACACCCTTAGCATCAATAAAAACTATCAGCATCACCTTGACATTCCGAACTTGGCGAGGTTTTTTGGGTCTTGGGGACGTTTGACTGACCCATTGGGATGATTGGACCTTCGTTTCAATGTCATAACCATACACCCATGATTCATCACCGGTTATAATTCTTGACAAAAAGTTCTCATTTTCATTTGAACGCTCAAGCAGTTCCCGACAAACCCGGACGCGATTGGCTTTTTGGTTGTCGGTCATCAGGCATAGCACAAATTTCGCAGCGACGCGGTGCATCTTCAATTTTTCAGTCAAAATCTCGTAACAAGATAAAACTGATATCCCACACTCTTCGGAAAGCTCTTTAATGGTCAGATGTCGATTTTCGCGCATCAGGGTGTTGATTTTGTCAACGTGTGGGTCGTCAGTTGACGTTGAAGGACGTCCAGGACGCTCATCATCATCAATCGACTGTCGACCACCCTTGAAACGTTCATGCCACTTGAAATTGCAGTACACTTCATGGCAACATCGCCGTTAGCATGGTGCATGTTAAGCATGCAAATGTTTCTATTGCAGATTTCCATAGTTTTACACAAAATTTTACAGCAATTCGTTGCTCTTCAGGCTGTCCATTTTACAATTCGACAAACGAAAAAAACACTCTTTACTAAACTGCGTGTAACTCATCAACAAATAAAGATATCTGCGACTGAATCTGCCACATTTTAATCAGCTGATTTATACGAACCTAGCGACACCAAGCGGATTCTCCTGAAACTAACTTGAGCCGTGAAATTCAAACAGTCCACATATTATTTGAACAGACCTCGTAAGTCACTGAAAATTGATTAGCCATCATCACTTTAATTTGGTCTTTAGAGTCAGATCGCTAAATATGTTTCACCAAATTCCCTATAGTTTTATTAATATAATTATATGAAATCTTCCATTAATCTATGTTTAGGATCATTTGTAGTGCATCTTGAACAAAATAAAAATTGCTCTTTCCCAGAGACAGACATTATTCTCCTAAAATTTCTAGGCAATCCCATAATTTATTTTACGCGTGACATTCCTTTACAAGTTAGATTTAAATATTTGTCAGTAATTTAGTTTTGTACAGTATATGCTGTTTTATCCGGCAATCAGCATCACTTACAATCAGCTTTTTCCAGTTATGTTTGGGTGTGCAAGTAATTTTATTTGTCATCCAGTGTAGTCTGTCTTCAACCCAATATGGGTACAGTGATCTTCACAGTAGTGTAACAGGTCACCTCAAGGTGAATCCTTGTCCAATGTTTTGAAATATAAAAATAAATTTTCACTTACCATGTGGTTTTATATCCATGTAAGAACGCAATATCTTAGACGTTTCTAGTTCATATAAGACATCCTTATATTACAGGTGTCACATCAACTTTCCATACCTAGACTGTTCTGATTCCAGAATGAATATCCTGTACTGTTTGTGCACTAAACCAATGATTTGAGCATTGTTGTATCTATTTTTATTTTACCATAACAAGATCACAAAATATTGCATACCAGGACACTGGAATAAATATTGAAAATTTGTCACAATAACCTCACAACATGTGAAGTTCTAACATAGTTTAAACGTCTTGGTCAATGCGGGTAACATATGCTTTTGTATGTTTATGCATAAACAGCATAAAGAAACAAATCAATTTGTTTGTTTTTTTTTACTAGGAATAGGCGCTAATAAAATCTAAGTTAATAAATAAGCATATATCAAGTGAGTGTGATTTTGCCCAGCAAAAATATAAGAGCACTGAAACCACTGAGGCTGACGACCGGTAGGCAAAGCTCATAGTTTTTAGGTACTGTACTGTAATAGTCAAAAGGTACTGTAATGTACCATACCTGTCACATTGCTTGACTGACATATCAGATGCTTGGTTTCTCCATGTGACTGATCTGATGACTTTTTTTTAGTTACTCCTTGGTTTGCTCGGTTAACTCAGAAGTTCAGTTGGACTCGAACAACTAGGAAACTGTAATACGTTAAATTATTTGACATGACTGAGGTCCTAAATGGACTTACTGTATGCCTAAGGTAATATAGGTTGCATTTCATGGAAGTCTCAACAACTGTTGATTTGGTCCTTTGTCTATTTCAGAATGAAATATCAGTAGACCATTATAATTATTAAAAATTTCTACATATTAAAGCCCATGATCTCTATGCCCTTAAAGGAGCACTTCATTAATAATGCTTTTTACAAGCGGTTTCAAAAGGGATTGGGTTTTATATCGTTATCTGGTTCTTTTAGAAATGTAGTGACTTATATTTCATCAATTACCTTTTAAAAATATATGAAACTGTATTTGGTATTAGTGTAAATGTTGAATTTTTCAACTGCACATTCAATTTTTGAAGTGATAACTTCTTTACGGATGTTAGTACTGTCTGCCTTTTTCTTGAGTTCCATTACATTTTTCTGCAAGTCTCCAAAGGTTCCAGAGTTCCTTCTGCAAGTCTCCAAAGATTCATTAAATTTTCATTCCAGAATGGTTTGTATATCTTGATGTACACTCCGGTATTTTTTTGGGGAATCTCCAAGATTCCCAAAGGCTGCTGCAGACTGGTAAGAGTTGTCGTTCATAATGCCGGGAGTAAAAAGTTTACTTGTTGCTTGTTCGAATGCTGTCCAGGCTGCCTTTTTTAAAAATCCAGTATGGTAGACACACCTTAATGTGTTGCTACCTTTAGGCTGCACCCTTAAAATTAAGGCCCTATGACCACACTCTTCATCAGCATCCTACTCTTACATAGACAGGTCAGGTGTACTGGTCGCAGAAAAGATGGGTGGGTTCTGATCGCAGGTGAATCAGTCGTGTTGTGTCAAGAAAATTTTCAATACCGTAACCAGGTGCATTGGAGTTGGAACAACCGCAATGAGGTTAGTGCGCTTTGAAATCACCTGGAATAATGCAGTTGCAGTCCAAAGATGATTTTTCTATAAAGCTTGTACTTAAGTTGTTGGTTTTTAGGTTGAAAACACCTGTGATTTTATAGCAGCGCCCATTGACCCAAGACATCCATGAGAACAGCTTTGTGCTAGTCATTATCAGTCAGTCTGTAAAGTTCCTCATATTTAGATCAACTGCTCTTTACATGACAACAATGCCTGGTCCACTCATCTTGCCTTGTCAAGTTGAAATACACATGTAGAAATTTGGGGATTCTGTTAAGACTCAATCTTCGACTATGGCGAAAAACTCTACATTTAATGAATTAATGAGTCTTTACTTGTATAAAGAAAACATTGTTTAAGGCCAATAGCCTTCCAGAATAATACACCAAGCCTTTAGAAGGGCTAATATGGTCATTTTATGCATTCAGCTTAGTCATCTCTGGGTTTTAGAGGCAGAGTCACCATAGCAGATTTAATTTTACCCAGGATGCACCATGTGGAGGGTTGCTACTTTACACCTCCCTTATATAAAATTTAAAAGGCTTTACGGCCTCTATCTTACTGTCCTATTTATTGCCGTTTAATGGTTTCAAAGCATTCTTGGACACTCTTTAATATTATTTCTGATAGAAAAGAAAGGTGATGAAAACCATAAATATATTTTTGTGCCATATTAACCCTGCGTCGGTCGCACTAGCTGTGTTTGCACCGCACATCTGGGAAATCTTCTCCCAGTGGTACAAAAGTCAGCGCATTCTACTGGTCGCCCCATGAATTCGTTAGTTGACATCTCCAAAGTGTAGGTGCCGAGCTACTACGGCGAGGTTTATCGCTAAGACACATAATCAGTCAGTCAGTTTAAGCACGTGCGAAAACAACTCCTCGCGGTGTTTACACAGCTGCGCGACAACAGGCAGTCACAATGTAAGTTCACCATAAAACTCATTATTTTTGGTATTTATGTCATTATATATAAAAAACAAGTCTTGTTTTTTGTTTCTTACGTATTCTAACGTTTTTTTCATGGATTACTATTTTTTTTCCTTTCTCGAACCTCACTTATTTTTCGACTTTTCTTCATTTTTAAGGTCACACAAGCCACGTTATTATGATCCTGAAGAAATTGCACGCTTGATACAGGAAATGGACGATGAAGAAGAGGGGAATGCCAACTTTGAAGATGAAAACGATCCCGATCTTGAACCACAGACAATTGTACAAGATGATCATGATAGTGAATCGGACCAATCCCTCGTTGATGATAACGAAGATAACCTTGAAGTAGGTAACAACGAAGATTTTGACATTTATCTGGGTAAACCTTTTGGTTCAACAATCCTGTGGCACTTCCAGCAAAAACTAAGCGTAAAAATATAGTAGAAGTGTTTCCCCGTCCATCACAATTTGCTAGAGATGCTATGACTGAAAAGGATTCGTTTTTCAAAATAATTTCCCCCGCTATGATTGACAAAATTGTTGGCTACACGAATAATCATATTCAAAAAACAGTCATTGAAAAAATAAATATTTTAGACCCAGAGATTGCAAACTCATATGCAATGTTGAAATGACAGCTTTGTTCGGTTGTTTATTTCTGATCGCCACGAAAAAGTCGCGCCATGCAGACGTTAGCGAGCTATGGGCTACAGATGGTACTGGCATGATATTGTTTCGAGCAGCTATGAGCTACCGCAGATTTTTGTTTCTCTTACGATCACTTTGCTTCGATGATATTGAGACAAGGGAAGAGCGTGGAAAAGTTGACAAACTCACTGCAATTCGTGAATTTCATGAAGACTTTGTCAATAACTGCAAAAGAAACTACCAACTTGGGGAATTCGTCACGATTGATGAGATGTTGGTACCATTTAGGGGACGTTGGTGCATTCAATACATGCTTAACAAACCTGCCAAATATGGTGTGAAAATGTATGCTATGTGTGACTCCAAAACATTATATACATAGGATTTAGAAGTTTATTGTGGTACTCAAAAAGATGGTCTGTATAAAGTGTCCAATAAACCTTTCGATATAGTGAAGCGAATGGTTATACCACTTCATAAATCGAACAGAAATCTTACAGTAGACAATTATTATTGTAGATATGATTTGGTGCAATATTTACTTGAAAATGGTCTTACTTCACTTGGCACAATGAAGTCTAATAAAAGAAAGATTCCTAGTCAATTTTTGATGGATAAATCTCGAAATGCTGGAACATCGATTTTTGGCTTCCAAGATGAATGTGCCCTGATATCATTTACGACAAAGAAAAAGAAAGCGGTAATCTTGCTCTCGTCCATGCATGATGATGACCATGTTGATCCCAACACAAATAACCCTGACATTATTCTTTATTACAATAATACGAAAGGTGGTGTGGATTCAGTAGACCAAATGTGTTCTACACTGTCTACTGCAAGAATAACCAGGAGGTGGCCAGTAGTCGTGTTCTACAGGGACCTAGACATAGCAGAAATCAATGCGCAAAATTTGTTTTTTTTCAACAAACCCGAAAAAGAATGCAAAAGACGGGTGTTCTTGAAATCCTTGGCTTTTCAATTGATGGAAAAACACCTTCAGAAGAGGGCTGAGATTAAATCGTTACCGAAAATTCTTTACGACTTTCTTGAAATATGTCGACAAAAAGAAACAGAGGCACCAAGGCCAATATGTCAGGGTATTTGTTACTTATGTGGCTCGCATAAAAACATAAAGACAAATGTTAGGTGCAATCAATGTAGTAGAAACGTATGTCGAAACCAGTGTTTCACAGTGAAAGAGTCGTAAAGTGCCAAACATGCTTGGAAGAAGTGGGAATTGAATGTGAAGAGGAAGATTAGTTGCTATTATGAATACACCAAATCGGTATGTGAATTTCAATAATTTTGTAGTTTTTTCTTATTTTTTTTTCTATCTTATCTATATAAAATTACCTAATACCTAATATGTTTTATTACTTAATTTTTCTTTGTTTGCAATTTTGTCAATGTAAGGTTGTGTTTGATATTGATGTAAGAGGAAAAGTCATTATCCATCATAATTAAAGTGTAGGCAAACGCCGACGATATCCCTGTTTTTTGTTTTTACTTAGGAAATATTTCTAAGTATTTCTATTACATATACCATTACCTATTTTGTACAACTTTTTCCATTTTGTTAATGCAATTTGTAATAAGATTGCAGTCCTAGATATTGTGATAATTTAATATTGGAAATATAATTAAGGTGTTTTTGCAATAATATTGAGTGTTTCAATCTGTTATCATGTACCTATACCTTTTTAAAACATGTAAAAATATGATTACCTACCCTTTGAACACATCTAATAACAAAATTAGGTAAAATTTGAGGACTTTTACAATTGCGGTGTAAACACAGCAGCGCGACCAACTAATATTTTCAACTGGTGCGACCACCGCAGGGTTAAAGAAATTACATTTATGGAATGGTATTTGGCTTTTTTAAATGTAATTAAAAATATTGGATTTCACAATCTGATATTACAGGTCTGTTATCTTCTGGGGAACGTATCCTGAAATAATGGGTTTTAGTCTCGCCTTTATTGAGCACTCTATGCATATGTTCTTGCACACGAAGGGCTTCACATAAAACCAAACAAGTAGGAAGAGGCCCTTAACAAATGATATTGAAGTTACTTGATGTAATCATCTTGAATTCACTGCTTAAACTAATTTAAAAAATACTTAACTAAGTGAATACATAATTGCTTACTGCTGACCCGTTTCAAAACATTCGTTCCTTTTACGAAGCTAACTCTCTACTGGCGGCATCGGTTAGGTGTAAAGGCTCTAACAGGAATGGATTTATGACTGTGGAATGGGTGGGTTGTTTGAGTTGTGTGTCATATAATAGAAAAGGCTGTTGGCTTCAAAGTGTGTGTGATCATGTAATACGTTTTCTTTATCTGTTGCATAGTGTTTGTAGATTTCATATTTTTCTAAGGTTGTTAGTTTTTCACTTTGTTTTATTGTGTGTAGAACGTTCAAATTAGTGTGTATGTCGGTGTGTGTGTGTGTATTGGGTGCTTTTTAGGTGTTTTGCGTAGCTGGATTTAGGGTTTGTTTGTTTTTTTTGGGTAATGTGTTCTTCAAAGCATGTATTATGTCTGGTGTTGTGTTTGGTAATGGTAAGGTCTAGAAAGTTTATTTTATTGTTTTCTTCTAGTTCGAGAGTAAATGTGAGGTTTTGGTGTATGGTATTAATGTAATTGTGTAGTTGTTTGATTTGCCGTTTGTTGCCGTTGTATAATATTAAAATGTCATCTACATATCTATGGTAAATTATTTCATATGTGTGATTATTGTTCTGTAGAATGTATTGTTGTTCCTCCACATTCAAAATACTCCATTACCAAATATCCTACAAAACAAAAAAAACACTTTAAGACAGCACATACAACCTTTTCAAAAAGAAACTGTTAAATACAAACTCTCAGGTATTTACAAATTAACTTGTAACGATTGTCCCAACTATTACATCGGCCAAACCAGCAGGTTATTTTATACACGCTTCGAAGAACACATTACCCCCCAAAAAAAACAAACCCTAAATCCAGCTACGTAAAACACCTAAAAAACACTCAACACACACCGACAAACACACTAATTTAAATGTTCTACACACATTAAAACAAAGAAAAAGACTAACAACCTTAGAAAAATATGAAGTCTACAAACACCACACAACAGATAAAGAAAACGTATTAAATAATCACACACACTTTGAAGCCAACAGCCTTTTTTTATTATATGACACACAACTCAAACAACCCACCCTATTCCACAGTCATAAATCCATTCCTGCTAGAGTCTTCACTCCTAACCGATGCCACCAGTAGAGGATTAGCTTCTTAAAGGGAAGGAATGTTTTGAAACGTGTCAGCAAGTAAGCAATTACGTATTCACTTAGTTAAGTATTTTTAAAATGGTATTAAAGTGTTACTATGCGAGGTTTTAATTTTAGTGGCCCATTACTTAAAATGAAGGCAGAATATTCCACAAAGAAGTTATATGACAATAAATTTAGATGTGTTCACACAGCGCTATAGGACCACTAATGTGTGTTCAACATTCCACTTGCAAGTGTTTAACACACCATCATATTGTTGTGGAGTCATTAATCATTGCAGAGCACCTATGTCAGTATCAAGCTCTATAGAAACCTACAAGAAACGTTAAGGAAAACAATATCAAGCTTGACTATGGTGTCACATAATTTTGGTTACATATTTAAACTAATAGCCTGTTTTCTATTATAAGAGCCTGTAACCCCTACATGGTGCACTCCAGGTGCCGGATATTGGGATGCCTCTATTGGTTAGTCTTTTGGGTGGCCAGAGGGAATTAAATACTTCTTGCGGACCAACAGGTAGAAGTCCAACTTCCTCAGAGGCTCTGGCAACCCACCTCCTCATTGCAAAAACAATTCAAGCAGACCATAATATTTGATTCTATAGAGAATATGACCCCAACCAAAAAACTAATAGCTTGCATTACAATTATAACTCCTATTGAAATAGTAGGGGTTAAATAGTAGGTTTCTTTCCACTTGAAAAGAAATTTAGCATCACAGAATACGACATTTAACTGTTCGTAGAGACAGTGAACTCAATACATGAAAAATCTGCCGATAATGTTGAGAAGAAAATGGACAATGATTGGCAAAGCGATGGTCTCGATGTGAGCAATCTGCACTAATTGATAATAAATCTAAATTATATAAATGAATGTATAAATTACAAAAGAAAATTTAAATGATAGCTGATTCTAACAGTTTGTCCAACTTTGACAATTGGCAGCCATAACTAAACAAAAGTAAATAGTTCCTATAAATTATTGTTTAAGATGCTTAGTTTTCTGTTCATCAATGTATGTGTGTGTGTATTTTTAAAATTATATACCAAATAGGCCTACAATACAATGTAGAGCTATAACACTTTGTTTGAATATATATTGTAATGTATTACTAAAGTAGAAATAAGTGACCAATTTAATTTTAAGAAATTATTTATTTATTTTAAAAACCGTATATCCAATCAAAAATTATACATCAGAAAAACGTTTTCAACCTTTTTAATATCTCACATATGAAGATTGATTAAGACACAACAAAGTCGTAGCTTCTTATAAAAATACAAGTATGACATAATCATCCTGGATTTTATTGATATACTGTTTCTGATGCTGAAACAGACAAAGATACTTCTTGTACAGTCTTTAATCCATTTATCGATTAAAATTTTCATAATAATATTTAAAAATGCCTTAACAAAATACGTACATTTATAGTATGAACAAAAAAGCTTTTTTTTATCAAGACCTCCAAATTACACTATAATCCATACTGGTCACATTTGATAATTTTTGAAGAAATTTTGAAAAATATAGTTTCTGTCAAATGATTGTAACTCTCCATACAGAACCATTTGATTTGCCACTGAATCAGAGCAAATGGTATGTGTAAAGGCATTGTGAGAATTTCCGTTTGAACAATCCTGTAAGCAAGGACATCTCGTTCAAGCCTTGCTGCACAAGGGACCACTGTGGCACAGAAGCTGTGGGAACACTCTCATTTAAACCTAGCCTTACACAACATACAAGCCAGTCAGTAATGCCCTAAAGTTTTAGAGGTTTTATCTCGGTGGAAATACAACATGAAATTATATGTAAAACCCCCCAAGATTGACAAGCTGGTGCTGATATGATAGTGGCTAAACCTGGAAGTCAACTACATTACCGTACATATTTCATAAGTTTTCTGCAATGATAACTACAAAAGAGGATTATTTTATAGGTGCTAAGACAGATGGACCCTTTGCTATAAACATTCTGCATTGCCAGGCACAAAGATTGATCAATCATATCATAACAAAAAAAGCACGGATGATAAGTGACATTTCTCAAGAATTGTTAACAAAGTGGGACCTGGAACACAAATTATTATCTAGTGCATTTTTTCTTGTTTTCTTCAACACATTACTGTTTGATTCCCTCCGCCATATACCACTAGTTTGGGTCAACAGCTGCAATTGAGGATAATAAAGAACCTAAACTATTTTAGTAACTTAAACTAAACAAATTTAGTAAGTCGGTTTGGGAGATTAGTGATCAGCGTCATGATCTATGAAATACAAGATGGCATCACCACTTCACAGAGTATTCAATGTGGTTGGTGCTAAGGAAAGCCTTTATAGTCTGCGATTTGCTAAACTAATTTTTAAATTGTTAAAATACATGCAGATATTGAACACCTGATTGTATTATCCAAAGTGGTTGTTTTTATTTAACAAGCAAATTATATTTGTACACCATTAAATTACAGTAGTATGTACAATACGAAGATCTGTATTGTACCATGGCTTATTATACCATATTTATTATTTTAATAATTATGTTTATTACCAGTTCTTTATTTAGTTAGTTTACAAACTGGGTAGTTTCAATTTTTTCATGTTCACAAATGTCACTCAGAAATATTTTCTGAACATGATAATGTTAACTTCAAGTAGTGGAATTAATAAACAGTGTTAAAATATGTTGCAAAATGTTAGAAAGTAACACAAAATGTTCGTAATATTAAGTTAATTAGAGCTTAGCTAGCACTGATGAGGGCGACATTGTCATTGAAACTAGTCTGTTTGTTTTAATAAACTAATGTGTAATGGGATTTAGAGTAAACTGTTTCAATGTTTACCATCACAAAATATTCTAATATGCTGAAAACGAAATCAATATAGAAGTGAGACCTCAGCTGTTAGTTGCTAAGCCCACCTTCTCAAAAATGCTGCTATTCATAAACATAAACATTCTACCATATATGCTTTTATTGTTGCACGGGTTTAACTTGAAACTGACTAACTTGATTGAGATAGGTTAAGTCTTAATCGTGTTAAGACAAATACAGTGAATGTCGTATTTCAGATACAATACCATATCTACCCTTACTTGCTACTTTGTAATTCTTTATTAATTCTGTTGGTTAAAATTAACAATAACTTGTATCAAAACCTATTCCCAATTATAAAGCCTAATGCAAAAACAACAAAGAGTAATGCTCTCTAACATTTAGAAAAGTATTGCTCATATTTTCAAATCTTTAGTTAATAAAACCGATGTTTAGTCGCAACTGGGGTACAGACACAACAACACTAAGATCATTTTACTTAGCCTTTGTACGCTCCAAAGCTACCTATTGCTGTGAGGTTGGGGAGCTGCAGCCAAAACACACATTGACAAAATAGGCCGCATTCAAGCAGCGGCTCTCCGTACATGCCTTGGATGCCTGAGCACCACTCCTACTTCCGCTATGGAAGTGGAACTGGGTGTTGAACCTATTGAAATATATATCAGAAGGCAAATGTGGACCAAATACTTAAGAATACAGTCATCAACACCCAACCATCATTTACGGCACGTGATAAAGGCAAGCAGTAACATCAGAAACTCATTCACGTGCCAAATTAGGTCCATGGCCTCCATGTTAATGTGTGACGTTCCTGAAATCATCCCAGTGACATACGACGACAGACTAGGCATATGGAATGGAGTGGAAATTGTTATGGAACTACCAAACCGGCTAACGAAAAACAACCACCCGGCAATCTTGAAAAGTGAAGCATTGTCCATGATAAATGAGCTTTATGATCGCCATATCAAGATATTCACCGATGGCTCAGTGGACATTGAAAGAAAAGTTGCGGGTGCGTTACTTTAATGAAACAACTGGTGATAGGTACTATGTGCCAGTAAACTCATTGTCCAGTATGGACGCAGAATTACTAGCTATAAATGCAGCACTTACAAGTTGTTTATCGTTGAAAATATCGCAGGTGTGTGTCTTAACAGACTCCAAAAGGGCTTTGCAGGCTATCTTTTCGTATCTTGGAAATTAGGCGCCTGCTTCGTGAACTACAGAGCCATATATGTGAAATTACTTTGCAGCGGGTTCTATTGCATTGTGACGTATACGGAAATGAGGTTGCGGACCAAATAGCGAAAGCAGCCTACAGATGAGAAGAAGGTTTCATTGCTTCACTGTAGGAACCAAAGCAACAAATATTTCTATAAAGCCTTGTCGGACAAATGGAATCAGTCAACCATTGGGAGACACCTACACAAGATTCAACCCCTACCAACTGATGGGAACTTATATAAAGGGGTGCAAAGACAACTAGCATCTTTTGCAGCAAGAGCTAGAATCGGTCACATAGTGACTCAGAAGTACCTATTCCGTTTCAACTTGAGCGATTCAACCTTCGCACTGTGCATTATGCGAAGACGATGAAGAGGATCTGGAGCACATTCTTCTGCACTGCAGCTATCCAATTGTTTCACGTGACCTACTATGAGCAGAAGTCAACGATTTTGAGGACATCCTTAAAAGCAAAAAAAAACACTGGTAGCTGGCTTGTGCTGCATACATTGGACACCGGGCCATCGGCTACGAGTGATGCTGGACGCCCGTACTAAGAATGAATGAAACCGATGTTCAATTGGATCAAATCATGTCAGATACGAAGTGATCTGATTACCCAAAACCTATTGCATTACAAAAGTTCTGTGCAAGGCAATGAATTATAAGTTGAATGAATTATTTCTATAGAAATGGTAAATTAAGTATTTAACTGGTCAGCAATAAAGTGAAATAATTCTTTATAAAAATAATATTGTCGCACTTTAGAAAATTGTTTAGAATTATATTAAATTATTATAGGTTTTTCGACGGCATATTTGTAATCTATCTTCTGCTTCTGTAATCTGCTTTAAATTTTATAAATTTATTTTACATGTTTTGAAATATTAAAATAATATAGAAACTATTATATGGTATAGTTGGGGAGAGAGATATCATAATTAAATGAAAACCACCGTTGATTGTGGCACTTTTTATTCAACAAATGACATATACATTAAGTACATCTTTATATAGATGTTCCTGCTTGGCGTACTTCTTATCTTCAATTCCTTAACCCATTACGGTTTACGAACTAGGACAGCTAGTCATGACAATTTATTAGTAGCGAGTATAGAGACTAGCTCAGCTAGTTATGGATGTCGTCATTGTTTGATTGTATCAAGAGAGTTTATTTTCTGATGCCATGCACAAGACTAGAGACAAGTACTTTTTAAGAAATAATTATCGACTCTCAAAACTCACAGCATAAATAAAAATTATTTATATGGCCTATCAACCATCTGTCAGACATCTAAAGATAATAGAAGTCTTCAACAGTTTTTATGTCAACTGGAGTGAGAAGCTCAGTATAGGTTTTACTCAGTGTCAGATATTAGTGTAAATATTTTTTATAACTAATGTATTCTTCTGTAAAAATAAAACGGACACAACAATGTGAGCCTAGAATCTAAAGCAAACTTAAAACCGTAACTTTTAACTTGTTTTTACCAATTATGATTACACATAATAATCAATTAACAAATAATAAACTAAGGCACAAAATAATGAATAAAAAAATTGCACCTGTATAAAAAATATAATATTTAATGTTTCATAAGTGGGAATATTTTTGTAGCAAATATAACTCAATGGATGTGAGGAATTAATGTCTACTCATCGTACATAATTATATCAGCAATGGGTTAAAACTATCTTTTAACAACTGATATAAGAATTAATTCTTAGATATTCTCATTTTCATCATCCTAAATACAGGCTGTATATTTTACAGCTCATCATCCCAGAAACATTTTCTGTTTTAAATATAATATGTGCACCACTGTAGAATGGAACGTTCACGTCTTTCTTTACAATAGTACACAAGTCTCAATATCTACCCACGGCAGGAATTCTGGTGAATGCAGGAAACATAATAGCAGTTCTTTAAAGAAAATTATGGCAGATTCGTGCTCATAAATGTATAAACGTTGGTTTGGAAAATCGGGTTTTTTAATTATCACCAGTATAGTTCTGAATATATAGTTATCGATGGAAACATAGATGTCACGAAATTGAACAAAGGAAAAAAGCCTTTTTAGTTTGTGAGAAAATAAATATCATTAAAAATATTATATCTTGTGTGATTTGTAATACAGAATTACAACAGATTAGGTCTGGACATATTGTAATGCCAAAGAATACTATACTATAAATTTAAATGCAATAAAATATATTGGTAATTGTTATATTTACTTTATAAACTTAAACTTTGAATTATATTTATAAGATATTAAAATTTATTGTATCATTATTTTAATGTGAGATGATTTCCGTTTAACAGCTCTTCCAAGTAAGATGCCTTTTTGGGCAGGACCTTTAACAACTTTGTAACCTATTTTTACAGTAAATTGCATAGAACCATATAGCTGCGCAGATCTACAACTATTGTGGGGTAAAGTAAGCATTTCCATGATATTTATTAGAATAACATAAATGTCAACATAAATATATTATTAATTATTTAATTAAAATTATTTCAAAAGTTATATTCTTCTGTTTTTAAGAGAATAATCTGTAATAAGAATTAAAACTTTGCTAATATCCAGAATAAATAATCACCTTATCCACTTTTCCTTCAAGTACTAATACTTAAAATTTTTTTGTTGTTGTACGTCTTTTGTTTTTCTGAGTCCAGGGGTAGTTCACCATTGTTTATATATGAATGTGTATCAAATGCCATGTTATCAGGAGTTGATAGTCAATTTAAATGTCTAGGAAATAAAATATTTTCTAGAACTTACTCTAAATATAAACTAATGTTTTTATTAAAGCGTTTTCTTACAATTTCCCTTCCAAATTGTATTCAAGTTCCTATGATTTAAGTTTTACCATCGGAACACTTAGACTTTAACACTGGTAGTACCTTAAACAACTAATCCAAATGAACTGGATATACAGTCCAATACCGAATTCCGGTAGTCCAAAATAATTTTCAAAAATATGAAAACGAGAAATAAATAAATAAATATAAGAGACGTTCAAAGAAGAAAGGCAACATTGTTTTGTTTACTTTGTAATGACCTCAGTGTATTGATCCCTTTTGAATGGACACCCTACAGCAGTTCAGTTTCAACGTTTACAGAAAGGAGATGGTAGAATGGTTTGTCCTCGCATTGTGTTAAGCTTTAGTTGTTATAATGGTATCTTCTTCTCTTAAAAGAAAACACAAAACACTTTCGTTTTTGGATATTTGCGACAATCTAAAACTAATTGATGCTGGGGTACCTGCTAAAAAATTAGTGGAAGATTTCGGAATTGCAAATTCAACAATCATTGACATAATGAAAAACAAAGAAAAACTTTTGTTGTTTGTCTCTTCTATGAAGCAAGGTAGCAGTGTTCAAAAACAGTGAAAATGAGTGAATACACTTTGGTAGAAACTGCTCTATACACATAGTTTTTGCAAGAATGATTGCGAAACAACCCATATCCTGGCTCTTTATTCCAGGAAAAGGAGAGATTCTTTTTTTCTGAACTCCCCAACAAGGAAGAGTTTAAAGCCAGTGATCATTGGCTCGACAATTTCTAAAAGAGACAGAATTCAATGCCTTTCTATCACGGGAGAAAAACTGTCTAATAATAAGGATACTATAAAACCTTTCCATCAACAATTTCTGGAAAAAAATTAATGAATTAAATTTATTTTGTGATCAGGTTTACAGTGCAGATTTAAGTGGCCGATTTTGGAAAGCTTTAGCAAAGAAAACTTTAGTTTACAAGTACGAAGACTGTGCACCAGGGCAAAAAATGATCAAAGATTGATTAACATTTATGCCTTGCTCAAATAGCTCTGGATACTACAAATTATGTCTACTGCTTAACGGCAAGTCACTGAAACCAAGAGCTCTCAAAGACCGTTCCATGCCACTTTTATACAAATGCCAGAAAAAAGGCTGGATGGATCAAGCTTTATTTAATGAATGGTTTCATGATGAATTTGTTCCTTCGGCAAGAAGACACCTCAGATCTATGAAGGTTACTGAAAAAGCACTGCTTGTGCTAGACAATGCACCTAGAGATTTACACGAATTAGTTAGCGATGATACAATAATACCTTAAGTATACAAAAGTTTCTGATTTTCATAGTAAAAAGTGAAGTTCCATAAACAAATTTGTTTTAATTTAAAAGTGTTTATATTCAGTAGGTATGTACAGTAGTAAGTTTATTTGTGTTTTATTAAATGTGTTGTTCAATTATTCGTTATATTGTTCACTTTAAAACTTTACATGATAAAAACCTGTTTCAATTGGTAGTGTTTTCTTTCAGTTATTACTATACCACACTTAACTAGCTCTACTCTTAACATTAGACTATTCGTACTTTTTAATACCTTATAGGCATATATGTAACCGTATTTACATCGTAGGTATATGTAGTGCGTGTACATTCCGGTAAACCAAAATAGTTGTACATTTATTATTTCGGAACCAGGATTGGCCTGTATTTTGAATTTAGATTAGTATACACAACTCATTACAAAAGTTGTGTATAGTCACATTATTTTACAAACTTGAATAAACATTTAACTATAACTACTTTACTCCAGTTCAATTTGGGAAATTATTCCATTTCAAAATATTTGTAAACCACTTCATTATCAATGACGTAATAATACTAAAGGTTAAGGTATACACCCTGAGATGTATGAACAAAGTTATAAAGGAATATTAAAAATGCTGTCTAGTTTCAGCACATTTATTACCTTTAATACTTGAATGAAAAATAATTGAGGAACAATGTTCATGTACAAACCATTCCAAAAACCTAGTTTTACAAATTTTTTAGCATAAAACCAAGTAGTAAATAGAAGTTTGGATTAAGTTAGGATTAAATGTACTTAGAAAAACATATTAACTTTCCAACAAAGAATGCCAAATTAATTTTCTTTCTTAAGACACTGTATGTTGGCTTATGGCAACAATTCCTAGAAATGGATTTCATCGTGTGACAGCTGAGATAAAATATTCCTTGATTCAATGTTCCCAATAGTTCGAAGATTTGGGTTTACCAATGTAAAATAATTATGGATAATTCAAAGTTCAACTCCTTTAATTTCAAGTCATCTGTTTGGATATGGGCTTGAATTTCAAAGCACTGGTGATTGACTTCCAAGAGTTCTCTGCCTTTGATCCGAGGTAAGTGTTTGTTGCTTCAGCTGTAATAGGAATTTTGTGTAAGCGATCGATGGTCTATGAGCAGTTTTTTGTTTCAGGAGTGTGTTCTTCTTTTAAGAAATATCCTTCCCTACATCTGTCGAATGGGTAACCCATCTTTGAAAAGTATGTTAATATAGAAGGTCAAGTAGAAGTGTATAGAACTTTCTGAACAAAACATTTTAGCAGAAGTGAAATATAAAAAAATGTTCAGAATTGTTGCATTTAGAAGAAAATCAAGATAAAGTTGGAGAGTCCTCAACCCTTACACTGCCAGAGACTCTTTATCATTTGCGTGATAAAAACTCACGTTTTGGCGGTAAATCGAAGGACAAACCAATGTTAATGATAGTATATTCCGCTCCCTAAACGTACTTGAGAATTTTGCAAAAGTTAAAAGAATTAAGTCTGCAAGACAATATGACATTTCGAAATATTTTGTACTGTACATATCTATCCATAACTTACTGTATATGTACATATTATATTGATGTAATTTTCTTGTTAAAGTTGACTCCAATAACTTTCAACTGTTAATAATTATAGCTTTTAAAAATTCACTATGGCTAAGTTTATTGATTATTCAAATTAAACTATTTAATGTGCGTGTGGGGTTTGTATTTTAAAATGTCATAGACCAGTGACACGATACCTAAAAACAGCCGAAACAGTTGTCATAGTCGCACTACAAACATTTTACTACTTTGGACCAAAAGGTTATTTTCCAACTTTCATAATTCGGATTTTTTCATTAGTCCCTTCAGCTTCGAATAATCCACATTATACTGTTTATATATGGTGAATAGTTAATATCTGGAGACATCCATTCATTTTCCTGTGTATAAAATCAGATTTGCGATGTTTCGCTAGAATCTCATCTAGCACTGACGAGGTGAACACAACAATAGTTGAAGAACAAACTGTATGTATGTATATATATTAATATAAACATACACTTTAATGTACTTAAACAAGAATCATACTTGGTATATATGGAAGTCGACTTCCCAGAACCTTAATTACGTGTCCTTATTTCATGCATCATTTGAGAGTTCTGAAAGTCGACTCGTATTCAAGTAAGAATGCTTAAGTACTTACTTAAGTACATTAAAGTGTAAGTAATTAGTGTATACATACATATATATATATATATATATATATATAAGAGAACAATCAGTGATTCGACAATGGTCAAAGACCGAAAGGTGCCTCATCACTCAAGGTAAAATTATTGCACTTAATGGTGGATAAAATTACTCAAAATTGGTAATTTATTAACTTCATAAAGTCAGTGCAACGGAAAAACAATGGATAATATTAAATATCAGGAATTTAATACCTACCAAGGTAAACAACTGTACCGTAAATATATTAACCTCAAAATCAAACTCCAGAATTGCATCAACAAAATACAATTTAATAAAAAATGCCTAACTCTTAATATAACACCAAAATACGCAAAATTACACATAAAAAATAAACAAAACACTATTATCAATAAAGCAACAAAAATAGCAGAATCACACATTATTAAACAAAACATTAAAGCTGCCTACCACAAAAAAAGCCAAATCAATTTACAACTATACACTACCAATTTGGAATTAATGAAAACTTTTGACACTCTCAAAAAAAAAAAAAAAGAGAGAACAATCAGTGATTCGACAATGGTCAAAGACCGAAAGGTGCCTCATCACTCAAGGTAAAATTATTGCACTTAATGGTGGATAAAATTACTCAAAATTGGTAATTTATTAACTTCATATATATATATATATATATATATATATATATGCATACAGTAGAGTCTTGAAAACTCAAGGTAGATGGGACCGAGACCCCCTCATATTATACGGAAGTACTTTCCTGTGCATTAGTAAAATAGATCTTTATATGAACATTTCTTAGAAGCCCGACTTATTTCCTTTGCAAGCCGTATTGATATAAACATTTCTTGGAAGCTCTACTCATTTCCTTTGCATACCGTATTGATATAAAGATTTCTCATAATTTTCTTTCAAATAGATAAAATAGGCTCAAATTATACGGAAGCTCCAAATAGTGGGACTTCGATTTTTGAGACTCTACTGTATATATACGATTTTCTTAGAAGCTTACTTGGTATTTATGCGAGTTAACCTTAAAAGATTGATAGTATATCCATTATCGAGCATCACTGAATGGTGGGGTGACAGATGCCGCACAACAATCGCACTGTGGCATGGTGTAGTTTCCAATTCTTCGCAATGGCTGGTCGCACAAGCGTTACGCGATTTTGCAGGTGTGTCACTACTTGCACGTAAAACACAGCATTTACAATCGTTCCAGTAGGCACGAACTCCATGTAAACAATGCTATGTTAATCGAAAAAAACAATCAGCAGTTTTAATTTTATTTTGACATCCGAGCTTTTTTCAGACATGGGGACCCCTGTATATGTCATTCTGGACATTCACGTTTTGTTACCAGGTTGTACTGGAACACCAACGATTCATCGCCAGTAATAACGTTGTAGAGAAAATCTTCTTCATCTTCCTGGACACAGTCCAAATTTTTTTACAAAATTCCACTAGCGACAGTTTTTGTTTCTCACTCAAGTATTTTGGCACCAACTTCGCACACACTTTTCACATTGCTCTGTTACAATGCTGTGGACGGTTCCGACTGATAAGTCGGTCTCCTCACTAATGAGAATGATAGTTAAACACTTGTCAGAGTTCAAAACTGTTTTCACTTTGACCACTTAAACACGGGTTCAAGCAGTCATCGGTTTCCGACGCGCGCTTGTCTTCAAAGAGCTTCCGGGCTTCCTTAAACATTTTCTGTCACTCAAAAACTCTTGTGCGACTTATGGCATCATCCCCATAAGCCTGTTTAATGAGTTCAAGTGTCTCGAAAGCAAATTTCCCGAGTTTAAAGCAAAACTTCACAGAGTAGCGTTGCTCGACAGTTCGCTCCATGCTGGTGTGATGACACCACAAAAAATCACCTGTTTCATCGCATGCTCTCAGGCGACTGAAGGGTGGGGGCTGAGTGCGCCTGAGTGGTGGGGGACTCCTCTACCTAGGTCGGCCGGTCCGACCCCCTCCACAGTTGAGGACACAGCAAACCAGTCCCGATATTTATTGAATCGACCCTGTACGTCCATTATTCTATTCCAAAAAGATATTAAAATTTAAAATAAGTCCATAAAATATTTATATCTGAACTTATAAGTTAAATAAAGACATGATGGAAAATGTAAAGGACGAAAAAAACCATTGTCAAACTCATAATTTACTTGTAAAATAAAGTTCAATATTTATGAGGTGACTGATCTGAAAATGAGAATTCTTACACAAACGCTATGATTATTAACATGAATTACTTGTTCTCCGTTAAAATGATGACGCTCCATTTGAAAAATTGTCATCTGACAAATGACCGGCCGCGCACATCCATCTTCCTAGTACCTACAGCAGCCCATGTCAATTATGCAGTTTCACCAATAAAATTTGTATTCATCATTGTGTAACAGTGCTAATGTCACCATTTTGACAATACATAAGTGATTGTGTGACTTTTTTGTTAGTGTCCTCTTTGCATTTTCTAGTTATTTACATATAGGTGACAGAAGAGTAAAGACATCACTCAAATCCTGGGAAAGAATCAATCGAGTTCATCCATTCTGGGACACTCACAAAACTCCTACGTCGAGATTAAAAACTGAAATTACGCCTCTCAAGAAAGCCGAAGAACTCCTTCAAGAACTGAACCCCCCCCCCCCCAAGGCACCTCAGAGCTAATTTTCTCAGTAGCCTGCACGTTCAGCCACCTCCCCCAGCAAAGTCTGTGTATTTCCGGCCCCACATTCCCAAAATACTCATCCCTCGAACTCATATTGGCAGGTCTTGAAACCATCAACATATGATACCCACCCTCCGACTGGCTGCACATTTACTCTGACGGATCCTGTGACAGAAGCGGGCTACCACTCCCCACTCTTTACAAGGTGCGCCGCAGTAGGTTTCCCCCTGAGCAACTATGACGGGGAAATAGCGGCTGTATATGAAGCCCCTCGAAAACTAACTTCATTGGGAGATTACTGGAAAGCTGTGTTCTTTGTTGACTCTCAATCTGCAATCACGGCCCTCTCCACCAACACTGACACCAATTGCAAGCGAACTTTCAACTGTTGCGCTCTGCTAAGTGATCTCTCTGAAAGGAATTGGGAATGTACTCTGCAGTGGATTCTAAGCCACGTTGGAATTCCAGGGAATGAAAAGGTGGACGAATTAGCGAAATCAGGCCTATCCCTCACTCAGCCAATGATGCCTCTGTCACTGACCTCCTCCAAGACAAGGATTGATCAAGCGGTGAGGGCAAGAACATCTTCCAGACACAGGTACGCCGCGGAAGGGAAGAGCTGGGAATCTATCATCAAGGGCAACCCACTTAACCGAATGCTGTCACGTCCAGTTGGTGTGGCCGCTCTTTCGAACTCTGACAGGACACGATTACTTCCCTGCCCATCTGACCAGAATAGGAGTACCCTCCTCCGCAAACTGCTCGCTCTGCACAGCCCCTGAAGCAATTTTGAATGCCCATAATCTGTTCGAATTCCAAGGACTGCGGGGACTGCCAAGGTCTGCGATGAAGCATATGGCTCTGACTTTGAACATCTCGCCTCCCTCTACTGGACTGCGTGGCACCGAATAGCTGAAATGCCAAGAGTGGGCATCGGATAAAGTAAAGTAAGTAGTTATTTACATATATAGATGTAGGTTTTATTAATTTGTGTGGTGGTTTGCGTTGGTGAGTATATTGTGGCAGCACTTATAACTAAGATAAGAAAATGGATGATGAGATAACACTCTAAGATAACATTTTGAAGTGTTTAGTAATGAGAAGTTTTGTTAACATGCGTGTAGCTCAAATAAGTGTCTAAATGATTGCGAAGATGAAGATGTAGTAGAAGATACATTTACTCTCTACTCAAATATATGAACTCAAGGACTACACAGTAAAATAATACGTTCCAAAACACTTAAATCATGTGATTCTCTGCATAACGCTGAACTTCCACATATCGCTGGCATCTCACGTGACCACCTAGTTTCGTTTCTTCTAACGGCGATACCTGATGCCGACCCTCCCCTTAATGTCAACCCTCTACCAAAGAAAATGCCACTTGTAGTTGTGAACCTGATGCTAAGCTATTGATCGCACAATCTGGATTCACTTGAGCTAAAGATAATCATCTATAAAGCACTCATCCCGGTTCAGTAAATATTCGAGTTCCAATACGCAAAATTGTGGTTTTAAGACGGGAAGTTGTGGGGACTGCCCAGAATCACTTATATCCATATCATCGAAATCTTGTTGCTGTTCATGACTAGTTGGTTGTTTATTACTTATTACACTTTGATATTACTTGCGACCAGACTTTTTGTTAACTAAAAAGACGAGGCTAAAGAAGATGTAAGTTTCCTCCAAGTTTAAGTTAACAATTTAACAACCTTTAGTTAACAAAAAGTCTGGTCAGAAGTAATATCAAAGTGTAATAAGTAAACCAATATCATGTTTCCTTCAAATCTTTAATCGACCAATGGAGTTAACTGAACCACAAATGCAATTCCGTCTTGAAACACCCAACATGAGGGAAAACGAAAGATCACAAATTTCTAAGTTACTTGGAATCCCAGCCACCCAAAAAAAAAGATGTGTTATTTTAGTCCAGCAGCCATCAGAAGGACGACTACTAGCTACTGTCCTCACCTAATAGCAACCACCGAATATGTGCACAACACTGAGAAATGTGCTGTGTAGAGTATGACAGCAAGTAAAACACTGTTTGAGCTATAAATATGTAGATTTTCATTTATCCACGAAAATCATCACCGAAATTAAAAATTCTTTCATTACATTTTGTAAATAAAAATGTTTAACATTATTTTAAAGAGACTTTTTTAAACATTTGTGTATCACTATTCCATTAAAACATAAGTCATGGTAATTAATATGTTTCTTTATAATAGTAGGACTCGTAGGTACTATATTTTTTCAAGGGTTAGAGAAATATGGGGTATTACTATTTTGAACACATTAACAAAAATAACTATTTTGGCAACAAAAAAAAATTGGAGTAGCCAGATTGTCGATACATAAGTAATCATGTGACAAAATTTAGACATAAGTAATCTAGGGTTAATCGTTTGAATAGTATTTCATGAATATGAAATCTAAAGATAATAAAGACAATTTATGTGCTCAATGTATAACTAAATGGACAGTTGTTTAGAAGAACTAATTTTAATAATTTAATCTTAAAGATACTGTTACAGTGAATATAAATTGAAAAATCTCTTGTTTAGGAGCAGCTGCCTCGTTGTAATCTAAAATAGGAAATAATTTTTCAAACTACGGTTGCCACTTCAAAGTCCCACTTTGAATTGGCGTTTTTATAAAGTAATTTAGGCGCACTGTCAGTTTTAGAGAAATATCTTAAATATTCCATTTTTACATTATTAGTGAAAATTAACATAAGGCAAAGAACAAAATGAAATTGTTAGAAGCTCCAGCTTCCCTAAAGCTGTCGGTTGCTATATCTACTTTTCAGGTCAAACACGATAATCAAATCAATCAAAAACACCTTTGTTTGATAATAATGTGTATATTTAGTGCAGGGAGTTTTAACAGTACATTAACAAAACATGAGTACATTTTAGGTTTATAAGGATTAATTGATAACAAACTATGTTATTGATGATCACAATTTGCATTGTTTGATTACTCAGGGCTACTACATTACAAATGTATATATTGAGACCCTCTGAGTCAACGCAGGACACTTATTTCACTGCCAGCCCAATCTGCTACCCGCGTACATCCCCTTTAGCCTCTGAACAGTTGATGTTTATCTCATCAGTTTTTTTACTAATCGTATATTTGTGATAGTGTTAAATATAATACTATCTCTACTTAATATCTTTATCTAAACGTAAAAAATTTATTCGTGCATTTATGATAGGTTCCGCAATAAATTTATTAGTGTGTCAATTTCTAACTTGAATATCCCGTTTTTACATGATTAATTGATAACCACCTAAGTTATAATGATGATCACAATTTGCATTGTTTGATAAGGGAAGTCTGACTGTGACACAAATGTTTATATTGACAGGCCTTTGAGTTAATCAGGGTGTCTAGTAAAATAGCTTGAAGGAATTCCCTGACTTTTCCTCTTTTAGATGTCTATAGAAAGCCCAGTTTACATTGGGCCCATCCATTGATATCTGAAGGATCTTGGATAAATCCAGACTTTGAACACCTTTTAAGAACGAATTGAGTACCTCTTTTGCTTTTGTGTCTGTAAGGAACACAGAACCAAAATATCGAGCTTTCACTTCATCCGTCTCTGCATCCCAATACCTAACACTCAAATCCATTTGGGCTCTTTGTGATATTTTGTTTAAACTTTCATCAAAGCCAATTACATAGTTAGAATTTGAATTTAATGATGTCAGTAACAGGTCTTTAAAATAATTTGATAAACCGAATACAACACTATAGGAAATTTTATCTTTCCGCAATCTCATGTTCTGTACAATGGTGCTATCAGGGAACATCCTTGGAAAGAGGCACAAACTACCTTCTGCATTGCGTAAAGAAGTGTTGCATTACTAAATTCACGCACCATATAATCTCTACTTCGGTCACTTCATCTTTCAGTTTATATTTATCCTAAGGAAGGAGGGGAGGTAATGACGCGATTGCCCGCTACGGCAATGAAAACCGGAACCTTCCATGTTGAAATAAACAGTGTAAAAATAATCACCGTCAAATAAAACACATACTATCACGAGTCTAGACAAATAGCTGGCTACGAATGTTTACACAGCGTTCTGTGTGGTCAGAAACAGACTGAGTTATCTGTTATCCCCACCTGTCCATATGATAACAGAACCACTGCGCACCCCAAGGCCACGGTCCAGGGTAAAACTTCCCAGCTGTACCAACTCGACACATTTAATATTTATTGACATAAGTCCTGAAGTCATAGCAACGGGCTTATCAAATAAATAATGGGCATCTAAATAAGGAAGTGTTATTTCCTGACTGCCCTGCCCCTAAACCGCTGGCTTACAATATCAAATATTCGAGAGCAATGGCCACTAGTTTTGTTTCTAATCTAAATAAATATTTTCCCAATTTTTTAAAATTTTCCCTGAATTTTCCAGAATCTTAAAATTCCCTGACTTTTCCAGGTTTTCCCTGTCACTAGACACCCTGTCAATGCTGGATATTTATTTCAGTGTCAACCGAATCTTTCCGACCTGCTGTCCACGTATATAAACACAAAAAACCTACTCGGTCATTTATGATGGCTTCCACAATAAATTTATTAGTGTGGCGATTTTTAAAAAATCACGTGTTGTATGGAAGATTTGTGGAACACAGTTTTTTGTCGCTAATAGCAAGCAAAGAGACACCGCTGAACAAAGAAAGAGCTGCAGTTAGATTTTCTAGAGTGGAAATGTTGTTTTCACTCACATAAGGCGATAATAATTAAAAAAACATCTTCACAGGAGGCTTTGTACGCTTATAATGGTACTGTTCATGGACTTAGATTTTGGTCAAACGATTGTTTACAAAAGTAATAAAAACAATATATGAGCCCAAAAATATTCATCAGGAAAGAACAAGAGAAAAGCAATTGTTTGCAACACCTCAGTCCGACATTCTCTGAACAAAATAAGAGAAAAATATTAACCCCTTAAAAACGCCTGTGTTTATAAGCTTGGATACATCAAACAGAACAATGCTTTCCATTGTCAATAAGATACATTTTATCAACTTTGATCAGCTTTGCATCGCTTTAAAATGAGAGACTAAAAGCTCAACACGTTCGCTGCGACTGGCATCTGGTATAAAGTACATAAAGTGCTGAAATTTATTAAAATTTATTCTGATGGTTTTGCTTTAGAAATAAAAAAATATGACAATAACAATTAATTTTGAGCCCTGAAAATGGAAAAAATACCAGGTCGCCATTTTGTCTCCGATCGACAGCAATTTGTGAGCATCCCATGATTATCAGTATTTTATATTTTATGTTATGCATGTAATTCACATTTGTAACTGTAATAAATAATAATCACTGAAATAATAAATAAACATTATCTCGTGAAATAAAAACTACAAATTTGCTTTTAAAATATTTAATAAACATTATATACAAATTTTTGTGATCCCGTATAAATCAGTAGGCCTATGAATGTTTTCAATTAAGGCACTGTCAACTCTTTCTAGTTATTTATTCTAGACATTGGTGTGAGATTTGGTTTAGCAAACCTATCCCTTGCATAAATGTTAGCAGCTTTCACAATATTCTCCAAAAATATGTCATCAGGAAGTAGTCTAAAACAGTCATAGGGTCGATTTTCTCCCAGAAATAGAACGATAAATTTATTTTCCTTTGTAGACAGAAAGTTACAAAGGCCTAATGTACTAGGTGTCCATTGAGGATTTTCTATTTCTTCTTACAAATCGGAATCAGACAGTTCCTTGCGGTCGTAACCGACTTCCTCTGTAGCTGGATCCAGGTCACTGTCATGGCGGTCGTAGTCGCTTTCTTAGACTCAGCATACTCAGAAGCCCCATTTGTAGGGTCACTAGTACACTCTACTGCATCATTGGTATTAAATAAACAGTCCTTAGAAGTCTCAGGCACACCTTCCATGTCGCGAACCATATCATTCACAGCAGACATGCACTAAACTCTCACTAACACCACTGACACAAAAATTACAGGTAATCTTAGCCAAACTAAAACAAACATCCGTCATACCTCACCTTGACGCTGAAACACTCAACTAAGTCTCTTGTACAACGCTAGGGTAGATAACAACATATCCGAATAAAATGCTAACTCTCCGATCAGAGACAGCCGCATCAAACTGGCGCTCGACCCTTCTCCGATCGGAGATGGCCGCAGTGAACGTGTTAAACAAGATGCTTGAAGGTTTGATAAAAGAGAAAAAGCCGGAAGATTAAGTTGTTTGCTTCATGTGGTAACCATACTGGCATAAATTTTCAGATGTAGCTTTTCACATCACGATGCTAAGACTTCTTCATCCGACGCCAACTCTTGGTATTTCTGCCATCTGGTGCCACACAGTCCAATAGAGGATGGTTAGACGCTTGAGTTCATGATACTAAAAGAAACAACAAGAACTATATAGGAAGAAGGATTTTTTCCCATGACAGTTAAAGAACAACTGATTGCTTTATAGGACAATGAGAAAATAACACAAGAAAGCTTTAATGCCACACTTAACTTTTACCAAATCGGTTACGAATTTCTTTTTTAAAGTGAAAAATGAGTTATCTACACATCTAGATGACTAGTGAGAGTTCAGAAACTACAACGGGTTTCATTGCAGACCATATCAATATCCATAGTGCCTCCTTCAATTACACAACAGATAAAAGATATCCTTGAAAACACTAGCGAAGAAACAAAACTGACCGAAGGCAGTGTGTAAAAGTGGTAGTTTTAGAAGATGGGTACAAATACTTTAAAAGATAAGCAGTGAGAATACTGCATACAATATCATTCTTAAGATGCATTAGTTCCCAATGTATCTTCTCGGAACAAATGTACATGTGGAGTGTTTTCACTCATGAACATTTGGATTTTAAAAAAATTTCCAAAATGTTTACGTCAAAACATTACGCCTTATACTAATGGTTAGAGTTAATTTCGACCACACTTGTGAACAATTTTATGATATGGTTTTAAAAAACTAAGATATGTTTTGACAAAGACAAGAAATTAGGAGTTTAAAGAAGTACTTTTGGTTTCCTAAAAAAAGGAAGAAAAAAGATTTACAATTGGAATAAGCAATATTATTAAATATGTTATGCAAATTAAGTTTTGTATACATTTCTTACTTTTATTTTTTTAATATTCTTATTCATTGGTGGAAAGTTTTCTACTTAATATAATTATCTTACAAATAAAAAGTAATATTTACTAAGTTTACTTATTACACATAACTTGTAAGGTTTTTATAAGTAATAATTAACTTGGGAAATCCTGTGATGTACATCATACCTTTGACCACCCTCCCTAATTCATTGGCTCTAGTAATCTCCTCATCTAACCTTATTTATACGTACATTATTATCTATTGAATTAGAAGTACGAGGAATGGGAGTAGGAGAGTTGTTCCATGGTATTGACACTAATACCATTGTAGAGATTCCCGATAGATTTAAATTCTTTTATTTTATTTTGTTTAATAGGATCAGCCATTTAACTGGATAAAGTTATTCTGATTCCGAAACAGTCCGGATTGTCCAAAATCTACTGTATAAGTAAATAAGTAGATAATCCAATAATGCCTTTAATATACGATCAATTTATATATAGTATATACTCATCCATCAATTGTATGAAGAAATCTTGAAAGACGTGGTAATAAACTTGATTACACACAGTATTTCAAAAATGTTGTTTTAAACAGCAGTAAGTTATAAGGTTGAGTCATAGCACGGCTGTTTCACTTAGAGTGACAAGGATGTCGCAATTACAATTCCCAAGAAGGGTTTCTCCCCTTGGCATCATAAACAATGTAAATACTTCCATTCTATAAATAATGTGATAGAATTATACTTATGGATACTAAATAAATGTGGTATAAAAATATATGAACGCTTGTAACATTATATTACGTAATGTTACATATTAAAAACAGATCCATAAAACAAACGTCACATTAAAATTTAAAATTAAAAAAAAATTGTAAATTATAAATTAACGCCCATGAGTGAGCCTGACATCTATGTTTAAAAACAGGAACGGCTATATGCGCAGCACGGGTGCGCGGAAGTTAAGATACTCGTGTGGTCGCCTCAAGCACCTCTCTTCCTAGTTGAGATGTAGCCCGATACGCACGCCTCAAGAAGTTCTCTTTTTCGTTACCAAGATGTGAGGCAATTCACACGTTTAAAGATTCGAAGAGCGAAGGGAAGGCTTTTGTTTTAAAGTTTTAAATATGTAACAGTTTACTTATAATTTATATTTTTTTTAATAGAAGAAATGCTACAGTAAGATACAACGCCGACCCAGATTCCAAATTACGAGCGAGCCAACATAACATGCAGAATGGCGAAATCTAAGTTCCGGAACCATGTTTGTGACTCCAGTTTTGTTACAACACAGCTAAGTCATAATTTTAAGACATTAAGTGATCAAAAAGGAAAAATTTAAACTTTAACTGTTCACGGCATGATAATGCTAGTTTTCTTTTTTAAAATAGGGAAAGTGTAAATTCATTAGTGTAATGTAGAAACAAAATTTTGAAGTCAAATATACAAACTGAAATGTATTCTAAATACGCAAATCAATCTCGAATGGATGTCATGTGCCATGCCATAGATTTTCTCTAACATATAAAGGTCAGATAAATTAAACCTGTAAAACATTGCAAAATCATAAAGTTACGTAACATTTCAAATGTAATTTTGTTTGTATTATATATATATATATATATATATATATATATATATATATATATATATATATATATATATATATATATGAAGTTAATATATTACTATTGTAAGTAATTTTATCCACCATTAAGTGCAATAATTTTACCTTGAGTGATGAGGCACCTTTCGGTCAATTGACCATTGTCGAATCACTGATGTTTTTCTGTTGTAGATGTTCGGTCTGTGAAGTTGGTGTTTGTTGACGTTACGCGCACTTTTTCTTGATCTGTGTATATGATATTTCTATATAGTATGTCTTCTGTATATGTTGTTTGTAGATTCATTAAATTGTTGTGTATGTTTTTATAAATGTGGTATTTTTCTAGTGAGTTTAGTTCTATTGGGTTGTTATTTATTTCAAGTATGGTTAGGTTATTTTCGTAATTTGTTATTTCGTGTTTATGGGATATTAGGTATGCTGCAACATTTGATACTTTAGAATTTTTGTTTTTGAATGCTCTATAATGTTCTTCAAATCTTATTTTAAATGTTCTGGTTGTTTTTCCTTAACCAATAACACCAATAACAAAATAGAAAAAATAACAAATATTTACAACAAAGAATACTACACTCCAACTTACAAACCAAACAACAAAATAATAAAATATCTTAATAACACAAACCACAAAACAAATTCAGAAAAACATAACCTATCAGGAATTTACAAAATCACATGCAACAACTGTAACGCTTTTTACATAGGAAAAACAACCAGAACATTTAAAATAAGATTTGAAGAACATTATAGAGCATTCAAAAACAAAAATTCTAAAGTATCAAATGTTGCAGCACACCTAATATCCCATAAACACGAAATAACAAATTACAAAAATAACCTAACCATACTTGAAATAAATAACAACCCAATAGAACTAAACTCACTAGAAAAATACCACATTTATAAAAACATACACAACAATTTAATGAATCTACAAACAACATATACAGAAGACATACTATATAGAAATATCATACACACAGATCAAGAAAAAGTGCGCGTAACGTCAACAAACACCAACTTCACAGACTGAACATCTACAACAGAAAAACATCAGTGATTCGACAATGGTCAATTGACCGAAAGGTGCCTCATCACTCAAGGTAAAATTATTGCACTTAATGGTGGATAAAATTACTTACAATAGTAATATATTAACTTCATAAAGTCAGTGCAACGGAAAAACAATGGATAACGTTAAATATCAAGAATATATATATATTTCTTTTTTGGTGAAGTAAAGTATGATTTATTTAAATTAACATTTGTCGTTTAAATTATTTATTGAACAAATCATTCTTATTTTCAATTTAACATTTGACATTGCAGGTCAACTAATTAATTATGTAACTCAACCACTGCATAATTTTTTAAGAATTAATGTCAAAAATAACGTTACAAACTGTTACATAATTGTTACAACAATAATCAGATTGTAAAACAGGAGCAGGACATTGAGCCTCATTATAAAAGGGATGACTTTGGGAAACTTATATGATGAATAAAAGCCCTGTTTATACTTAAAAAAATTTGTGTAAACCGATCTAAAAGCTTCTGACAATATTATTATTGGTCCAACAACTGTTTTCTAAATAGTTGTATAAAATAATGCAGGTTTCCGAAGTCGATATGCCCTTGATCTTGCATGCCTAACATTACGAAGATGTAATAATAATAATAACAGTTATATTTTGAAGTTGGACAAAATAAATAGAAAATCCTTCATAAACATTTTATTTTTAATGTTTTACATTTAAATTTAACACTAAATGTAAGCAATAAAATATTTCCTATACAGTATTAATTACTGTTGTTCACCTTACATGTTTAAAATATTTTCTAACATCAATACGAAATGAGGAAATTATTAAAAACATAATTACTATTTCTAAGATTGACAGCGATTTAGATGACCAGAATTTAATAGAAACATTCTTCGTAAAAAATTTACAAATTAAATTTTAACAATCATTTTAAAATGTTGCACTTAAAAACATAAAGCCAAAATCTGTTTTGAAGTTCATTCATCTACAACTCATTGAAAAAGAAGCGAACAAAAAAATTAATTTAAAAAACAAAACCTCCTTATATATGTATTCAATCTAAAAAGTAGAAGATAAGTGTGAGAAACCATTGCAGGCATCTGAGTATGTGTAAGTAAAAGATGGTTTAACAGGATTATAGCGTTCGGTCAAACATATGAAGTGGAACACCTAGTTTAAATTACCCTTAAAACAATTTCACATCAATGAAGGATTAAATATATTTTGTTTGTGTCAATTTATCACCACCAAAAGAGGGGTCCATCATTCGTGACCAATCAGTTTGACCTACTACAAATCCAATGGCCCTCATCTTCTCCTGTTGTCGCCTCTCCTCCAGATCCGCCCACCGTACCTGTTGACATTTATATAGTACATAATATATTTGTGTGTGTATATTGAGCAATCATGCTGTGCAACATTTAGTGTAGTTAAAATTACGCTAAACAACACCAAAATAATCTTTTATTACAACAAAGTACTTACCAGAATAATTCGTTAACAAAATTTAATGCATTTAGGAAGTAATTTTAAAACCTCTACTGCACTAATGCAAATTATAAGAATTCACCATAAAGCTAGTTGCTAAACATTTGAGTTCTGTGGTTTTTTTATTGCTCGCTTTAGTTACAAAATACTGAGGTTTATTACTACTTTTTCTTTTAAATAAAAAGCCTAAAAATTATGGAATGTATAAAAGGTTTTTCAAGGCATTTTGGTTTTGTATTTATTTCTGTAACACTCAGCTAGTGGTAATTCATATGGGAAGGATTTAATAAGTCTGTGTGTGTTGACTGTCCCCAAATACTTGATGTTTCCCTGCAATGAAAAAAACACTCCTATGCCAAAAAGCATGTCCAGGTGACATAATGGCATTATAATGACACGATGGTCACATTTTCAGTGGTAATAACAATAAAAAACCTCAAAAGGAACCGGCAATTTACAATAAAAATTTCTTTATGACAGAGACTACATAATTAACTGCATATAGCGACATACATGAAAGTTAATTTAAAAAATATTACTTCCTCTATGTATTTTTTTAGATATATATGAAACATACAAAAGGCAAATTGTTTTATCAGACCATTAAACTATTCTCTACTGAAGTTTAACAGTTCCATTTAGAAATTAATGGCAGGCACGAATACAAGTAAATATTTTTTTTCTATTATGATATTCATTATATATATATATATATATTTATAGGTTAGTTTTGGTTGGTAAAGATTATTTAGATTTTTTGGACTAGGAGACTGACAGACTTACCTTGGTAAGAGTTCACTACAGAGTGGACTCTTACCAAGGTAAGTCTGTCAGTCTCCTAGTCCAAAAAATCTATCTATCTATATATATATATTATATTAAATATGTTTTCTTGTTATATAATAAATTAATAAAAATATTTTAAATCAAGGATTGTTTTAATTTACATATATTTCAAAATTTTTCGCTAATAAATGTATTAGCATCTTCATGAAAAACAATAATATAACAAATTTTTACAAAAATTAAAATCATATGTTGTAACTCAATTATATGTTTCAGTATTTACGAGGTCTGTTAAAAAAATACACATTTGTTACACAGCTGGGTCTCCTTCAAAGTACTCTCCTCCTTAATACACACACTTATCCCAACGGTGTTTTCACTTGTTAAAACAGTCCTGGTACGCTTCTTTTGTGATGGCGTTCAGCTCCTTCGTCGCATTTGCCTTAATCTCCAAAATCGTTTCAAATCTTCTTCCTTTGAGGGAATTTTTGAGTTTTGGGAATAAGAAAAAGTCACAAGGAGCAAGGTCAGGTGAGTAGGGGGGTGGGAAAGAACAGTGATCGAGTGTTTGGCCAAAAACTCACGAGTTCTGAGTGAGCTGGAGCTTTGTCGAGATGGAAAAACCAGTTATCACTTCTCCACAGTTCTGGCTTTTTGCGTCAGATGGCGTCCCTCAGACGTTTCAGTACTTCAATGTAGGTAATCTGGTTGACTGTAGAGCCTTCAGGGAGGTACTCGTAGTGAACAACACTCTTAGCACCAAAAAAAATGTCAGCATCACCTTGATATTCGACCAAACTTGGCGAGCTTTTTTGGGTCTTGGGGACGTTTGACTCACCCATTGGGATGATTGGACCTTCGTTTCAATGTCGTAACCATACACCCATGATTCATCACCGGTTATAATTCTTGACAAAAAGTTCTCATCTTCATTTGTACGATCAAGCAGTTCCCAACAAACCCGGACGCGATTGGCTTTTTGGTCGTCAGTCATCAGGCGTGGCACAAATTTCGCAGCAATGCGGTGCATCTTCAATTTTTCAGTCAAAATCTCGTAACAAGATCCAACTGATATCCCACACTCTTCGGAAATCTCCCTAATGGTCTGAAGTAGATTTTCGCACACCAGGGTGTTGATTTTGTCAACGTGTGGGTCGTCAGTTGACGTTGAAGGACGTCCAGGACGCTCATTGTCATAAATCGACTGTCGGCCACCCTTGAAACGTTCATGCCTCTTAAAACATGCAGTATGCTTCATGGCAACATCGCCGTAGGCCGTGTTAAGCATGGCAAATGTTTCTGTTGCAGATTTCCCTGGTTATACACAAAATTTCACAGCAATTCGTTGCTCCTTCAGGCTGTCCATTCTACAATCCGACAAATGAAAAAAACACTTTTTACTAAAACTGTGTGTAACTCATCAACAAATGAAGATATCTTCAACTGAAATACCGCGTTTTAATCAGGTGATTTATACAAACCTAGCGGCTCCAAGCGGATTTTCCTGAAACTAACTTGATCAGCGAAATTCAAACAGTCCGCGTATTTTTTGAACAGACCATGTATATTTCTATATAATTTTTTAAATTACATCAATGGCCTTTTAAATAGTTTGGTGTTTTGATCTCACTTGAATCGATTCATTAATGGATTTGTTTCTAACTTTATGCTTATAAATCCCTAATGTTTCATATATATTCATTTTCAATCCTTTGTTTATTTCTTTAATTAATTTCATATTGTCTATTTCCGGAAATCTGTGTCCTTTATTGATACAATGAGTAGCCAGATTTGATTTGTAAATGTTCGGTTTTACGTACACGTTTAGATGTTCTTTATATCTTTCTTTTAATTTCTTCTGTGTTTATACTACATATGATTCATTACAATCTTAGTATATAATATACACCATTTCCTTCTTGTGCATATTATTTCGATTATTGTTATTATTTATTGTATTTTAAATTTTATTTACTTCGTTTTCTGTGAATCTAAATGACTTTTTCTTGTATTATTTATAAAGTTATTAATGATTTTTTGTTTCCTTATTATGTTGTTATTCAACTTATCTATAGTTTTTCTTTTATATCTAATGCAATTTGGTTTATTATATTTTTCTCGTTCATTTGATCTTGTATGATCTTTGATATTTTCTGCATTCTATAAAATAAATTATTCAGCGCTGCCATATTTTGGTTATTAGGATAATTTGGTATTATTTGATTTGTCTGCGTCGGTTTTCTGTATGTATTATAGTCAAATTTTCTATTATTTCTATGTAGTGTAGTATATCTAAATAATTCAGTTTATTGTTTGATTCGAATTCATGAGCAAGTTTTATATTTTTATGTATATTATCAACACAATTTAATATTTTGTCAATAAGTAAACCATTATTATTTGACGTATATAATCCTTCGTTTACATACTGAAACTAATGTTTATCTTCATCATATGTTTTTATAATTTTATCTATTTCAATGTTTATATTTGTAAAAATATTTCTGATAATATGCTTGACATAGGGTAGCCCATTGTTAATCAATCTCCTGTTGTTAAATTGTATTATTATATAAAAAATAACTTTTCACTTAATATAATTTTCAATGTATTTTTTATTTATTATGGTAATGTTTTATCTTGTTCATATGTATCTATATCATATTTTAATGTTTTTTTGATCACTTGAAATAAGTATTGAATAAATGATAAACGGGTTGAATATCGAGTCAAAGAAGTTTATTTATCTAGTGCAATGTTTCAGCAACTAATTCGTTGCCTTATCAACCCTGTAGTGCTGTGAATAACAAAGCCATCACATTTAGAGTTCAAATAAGTAATGTGAGGGTCCAAAGCATCAAACCCGCCACAGTTGACCAAACATTTTCTTTGAGTTATAGCTCCAACTAGTCTTTCCGCACTACTATACTGTATGTTGTAGTACAGTTCATGTGTTTTTACTATAGATATATTATTATACATGTTGGTAACAACAAGTTATATTAATCTGGCATTCTTATTACTTTTCTTAATTTTTTTATAAATTCAATCGATTTTTTCAAATTATGAGTATTACTATTTAATTTTATTTTAACTTCAAGTGATAGGGCCAAATATGTTGATATTGTATAAGAAGGAGCAGTTATAAAATTAACTAATGATCTAATTGGTTTGTCTTCTTTGTGTAATTTAATTAGTCCAATTAACCTTGGGATTTTAGGAGTGTAATTTATATAATTATAATTATATTTTAGATTAAATAATTTATATGTTATTGTTATACATTTATTAATTTCATTTTGATACTTGTCTATGGCATTTTTATTTACTTGTCTACACTGATTTTTAGACATATAATTTTCAGTTTTATTTATATGTTCTTGTTTATTAATAATAACTATAGCATTACCTCTATCAGCCTTTGTCAAGTATAAGATCATTAGATTATAATTTTTGTTTAGTGTGATAAATTTGTGATATAGTTTTCTGTGTATAATATTAGTTTTATTATTTTTAATTAACTTTGTTATTACATGCGATGCTTCAATACTCATATTTTCTTGTTCGCCTTCTTTTAATTTATTGCTTGCCTCTATAATTATTATTTGTTAAATATTATTATTTATTTATTTATTATAATTAAATAATATTAATTCAGTGTCTTACTATAACCGCATCAATATTTCTATAACATTATTAGTAAATTTTGTATTTGTTAAGTTAACAAAATTGGGGTGAAACTTATAATATTGTTTGATTACTTCTTCATTTTTTTATTACTTCATTTTTAAATTATTTAGTTTTTTTGCTTAAGTATTTATTTTTGCCTATATTTAAATAATGAATGTTATGTATTTTATAATTTTAAACATTAATTTTATTATGTTTTCTTTCTATTTTATTTAATCCACGAAAAAGGCTAGTTTTAAGTGCAAATTAAATTATAATAAATTATTCAAATCATCCTTATGATAAAAAAACAATTTAATAATTTGTCAATACAAGAACCATTATTATTTTTGTGTATATAATCCTTCATTTACATATCAAAACCAATATTTATATTCATCATATCTTTTTATAATTTTATCTATTTCAATGTTTATATTTGTAAAAATATTTCTGGTAATATGCTTGACATAGGGTAAGCCATTGTTAATTCATCTTGTTCTTATATTGTAGTATTATATAAAAAATAATTTGGATTTAATATAATTTTTAATGTTTTTTTTTCATTTTTTGTGTTAATGTTTAATCTTGTTCATATATCATATTTTCATGTTTATTTAAGCACTCGAAATAAGTATTGAATAAATGATAAACAGGTGGAATATAGAGTCAAAGAAGTTTGTTTATTTAGTACGTTTCAGCAACTAATTTGATGCCTTATTAACCCTGTAGTGCTGTGAATAACAAAGCACTCACATTTAGAGTTCAAATAAGTATTGTGAGGGCAAAACATCAAACCCGCCACAGTTTACCAAAAATTTTCTTTCATTATATTTAAATAATTAATGTTATATATTTTATAGTTTTAAATATTAATTTTATTATGTTTTTCTTCCCATTTTATTTCATCCATGAAAAAGCTTAGTTTTAAATGCAAATCAAATAATACTAAATTATTCCAATTATACTTGTGATAAAAAAATAGCAACACTGTATAACTTATACAGAATACATTTGGATATTGAAATCAACATTGACAAAGAAATTATTGGCAACTGAGATGGACTTTTGGAGACGTTCTGCGAGAATATCAAGATTGGATAAGATCCGAAATCAAATAATTAGAGATAAAATGGAAGTACAAAATTTAATTACAGATTTTATAGAACAAAAACAGTTAATTTGGTATGGACATACGAAAAGGATGAATGATGAAAGACTACCAAAGATGTTGTTGGAATGGACACCACCAGGGAGAAGACGAAGGGGAAGACCATCGAAAACGTGGATACAGGAAATTAGTTCATCTTTAATCAAATGGGATATACCAGAAAACTTGTGGACAGATAGGGATGAATGGAAAAACAAAATTAAAAACTGTATTTCATTAGACTTAGGTTAAAATGTAAAACATTGTAAAAAACCTGTCAATAAAAATAAATAATATATAAGGAAACAAACATATGAATTAGCTTTTAAATAATATAAGAGGAAAAATTTAGACAACATTTACATTCACAACAGATGAAATGGATAATATATTGGGATTATTTTAAAAAGACAAGTATAATAAACAATAACAATAATCAAAATAAGATCCACAAAAGAAATGGTGTACATAATATAAAATTCCAAGATTGTAATCGATCATATGTAGGACAAACACAGAAGAAATTAAAAGAAAGATATAAAGTACATACATAAAACTGAACATATAGAAACAAAATTTGGCTACACATTGTACCAATAATGGACACAGAATTCCTGAAATAGAAAATATGAAATTAATTAAAGAAATAAACAAAGGATTAAAAATGAATATACATGGATTAAACATGTTTATAAACATAAAGTTGAAGACAAAATAGAGTTGATGAAAAAATTTTAGTGAAATCAAATACGAAACTAATCACAAGGTCATTTATATCATGGAAAAAAATTACATAGAAGTATTAATACCGATAAACATATGATTGAATTGTAGTACATACGATTTAATTTTTGTAAAAATTTGTTATCACTGTTTTCCCTGAAGATGCTATTATATTTATTGGTGAAAAGTTTTCAAAAATATATAAATTAAAACAGTTCTTGTACTTGAAATATTTATATATATATATATATATATATATATATATATATTACGTTGTCCATTATTTTTCCGTTGCACTGACTTTATGAAGTTGATATATTACTATTGTAAATACTTTTATCCACCACTAAATGCAAGGTAAAATTATTGCACTTAGTGGTGGATAAAAGTATTTACAATAGTAATATATCAACTTCATATATATATATATATATATATATATATATATATATATTCTTGATATTTTACGTTATCCATTGTTTTTCCGTTGCACTGACTTTATGAAGTTAATATATTACTATTGTAAGTAATTTTATCCACCATTAAGTGCAATAATTTTACCTTGCACTTAGTGGTGGATAAAAGTATTTACAATAGTTATATCCTTCATAAAGTAAGTGCAACGGAAAAATAATGGACGTCGTAAAATATCATCAATATATATATATATATTTCAGTACAAGAATTGTTTTAATTTATATATTTTTCAAAACTTTTCGTCAATAAATGTAATAGCATCTTCAGGGAAAACAGTGATAACAAATTTTTACAAAAATTAAATCGTATGTACTACTGTCATCAGTCATGTCAGAAATATATTTACAACACTTTGAACAAATAATAATTAAACCTATACTAAACACACATAATATTTCACTATGGACAAGGTATGTAGACGATATACTTGTAATATACCAACCTACCATTCACAACGAACACATCATAATATTAAACAAACTAAATACATACAACGAAAACATACAATTCACCGTTGAAACAGAAACAAATAGAACAATCAACTATCTCGACATCACATTAAATATAAATGATAATAAAATAGAAACTACAGTACACAGAAAACCAACTTCCAACAACACCACAATACACTACAAATCTAACCACCCCTGGACACACAAAATTAACACTTACAATAACAAGATAAATAAAGCAATAAAATACACACAGGATAACAAACAAAAATTAAATGAAGAATTAGATAACATTACAAAAATAGCAATAGAAAATGGATACAACAAACACATTATAAAAAATATATACAATAAATTCACAAAAAAACCTAACCTCAACACAACACTACAACCGGAACACAAAAATAATGAAAATAAAAAAATCTACCTAAAATATAAATACACCAATAACAAAATAGAAAAAATAACAAATATATACAACAAAGAATACTACACTCCAACATACAAACCAAACAACAAAATAATAAAATATTTTAATAACACAAACCACAAAACAAATTCAGAAAAACATAACCTATCAGGAATTTACAAAATTACACGTAACAACTGTAACGCATTTTATATAGGGAAAACAACCAGATCATTTAAAATAAGATTTGAAGAACATTATAGAGCATTCAAAAACAAAAATTCAAAAGTATCAAATGTTGCAGCACACCTAATATCACATAAACATGAAATAACAAATTACGAAAATAACCTAACCATACTTGAAATAAATAATAACCCAATAGAAATAAACTCACTAGAAAAATAATACATTTATATAAACACATACAACAATTTAATGAACCTACAGACCACATATACAGAAGACATACTATATAAAAACATTATACACGCAAATCAAGAGAAAATGCGTGTAACGTCAACAAATACCAACATCACGGACCGAACGTCTACACCAGAAAAATAATCAGTGATTCGACAATGGTCAAGTGACCGAAAGGTGTATCATCACACAAGGTAAAATCATTGCACTTAATGGTGGATAAAATTACTTACAATAGTAATATATTAACTTCATAAAGTCAGTGCAACGGAAAAACAATGGATAACGCAGAATATCAAGAATATATATATATTTAGGTTAGTTTTGGTTGGTAAAGATTATTTAGATTTTTTGGACTAGGAGACTGACAGACTTACCTTGGTAGTCCACACTGTAGTCTTGAAATAGAAACACATAAAAGCACTTAAACAATGATATATTTCAACCACACAGTGGTCTTTGTCAATCGAAGAGAAAACACAAAAAGAAATATGAGAGAATGAAATAAAATAAAATGAATATAAGTTGTAATCACAGATTGTCTGTGATTACAACTTATATTTATTTTATTTCATTCTCTCATATTTCTTTTTGTGTCTTCTCTTCGATTGACAAAGACCACTGTGTGGTTGAAATATATCATTGTTTAAGTGCTTTTATGTGTTTCTATTTCAAGACTACAGTGTGGACTCTTACCAAGGTAAGTCTGTCAGTCTCCTAGTCCAAAAAATCTATATATATATATATATATATATATATATATATATATATATATATATATATATATTGATATTTTACGTTGACCATTATTTTTCCGTTGCCCTGACTTTATGAAGTTGATATATTACTATTGTAAATACTTTTATCCACCACTAAGTGCAAGGTAAAATTATTGCACTTAGTGGTGGATAAAAGTATTTACAATAGTAATATATCAACTTCATAAAGTCAGTGCAGCGGAAAAATAATGGACAACGTAAAATATCAATATGTATATATTTCAGTACAAGAATTGTTTTAATTTATATATTTTTCTAAACTTTTCGCCAATAAATGTAATAGCATCTTCAGGGAAAACAGTGATAACAAATTTTTACAAAAATTAAATCGTATGTACTACTGTCATCAGTCTTGTCAGAAATATATTTACAACACTTTGAACAAATAATAATTAAACCTATACTAAACACACACAATATTTCACTATGGACAAGGTATGTAGATGATATACTTGTAATATACCAACCTACCATTTACAACGAACACATCATAATATTAAACAAACTAAATACATACAACGAAAACATACAATTCACCGTTGAAACAGAAACAAATAGAACAATCAACTATCTCGACATCACATTAAATATAAATGATAATAAAATAGAAACTACAGTACACAGAAAACCTACTTCCAACAACACCACAATACACTACAAATCTAACCACCCCTGGACACACAAAATTAACACTTACAATAACATGATAAATAAAGCAATAAAATACACAAAGGATAACAAACAAAAATTAAATGAAGAATTAGATAACATTACAAAAATAGCAATAGAAAATGGATACAACAAACACATTATAAAAAATATATACAATAAATTCACAAAAAACCTAACCTCAACACAACACTACAACCGGAACACAAAAATAATGAAAATAAAAAAATTTACCTAAAATATAAATACACCAATAACAAAATAGAAAAAATAACAAATATATACAACAAAGAATACTACACTCCAACATACAAACCAAACAACAAAATAATAAAATATCTTAATAACACAAACCACAAAACAAATTCAGAAAAACATAACCTATCAGGAATTTACAAAATTACACGTAACAACTGTAACGCATTTTACATAGGGAAAACAACCAGATCATTTAAAATAAGATTTGAAGACCATTATAGAGCATTCAAAAACAAAAATTCAAAAGTATCAAATGTTGCAGCACACCTAATATCACATAAACATGAAATAACAAATTACAAAAATAACCTAACCATACTTGAAATAAATAATAACCCAATAGAAATAAACTCACTAGAAAAATACCACATTTATAAAAACATACACAACAATTTAATGAATCTACAGACAACATATACAGAAGACATACTATTCAAAAACATAATACACAAGACTCAAGAGGAAACGTATATGACATCAACAATTACCAACACGATGAACCGAACATCCGTACCAGAAAAATTGAGAAAAAGTAATCAGTGATTCGACAAGTGACTGAAAGGAGGCTCATCACTCAAGGTAAAATCATTGCACTTAATGGTGGATAAAATTACTTATAATAGTAATATATTAACTTCATATATATATATATATATATATATATATATATATATATATATATATATATATATATATATATATATTAGTTCGTCCTACATTGTGCAGCAGCATAATTTCCTTTTTTCAAAACTTAATAAAACCCAGTCTATAAGTCAAAAATTCTTTGTTTTTTTATAATTCAGGCACATAGTTAAAAGTTTTGAAGACTTAATGAGGTAGGTGTCATACTCTAATCTCTATACACTGAGTAAACTGCATTCTGGTATTTGCCATGACTCTGGCCAGCATAGCAGGTGTTGTGTTGGCAATTTCTTCTTGCACAACTGCCATATTGTAAAAATGTAAATGAAGATCATGAATCATTCTCCTCATAGACCGACAGAAAAGTCTACATCGGAAGCTCTCACTGCCTCGATGTTCTAAGGTGATCTGATAATGGGTCAAGGGATTCCAGTTCTTTGTCTTGTGACATTTACAGTTTGCCTGGACGTATTGATCCATGTAACAATTGATTTCTGGTCTGGGACAGGGGCCAATGGGGATAAATTAAAGTGATTTTGGAAGGGCTGTGATCACAGAACATCCACTCAAAAAGTAGGCTCCACAACAAAAGCAGGCTTCTTACTGTACTGACTCATGATGACGACTGAACTGTACACCTCTGCCTCTCGAATGAGACCACTAGCGCTCCGCTACAACATCATCCGACTTGACTGGCGCGTGTTCTAAAATAGGACGTTATCCTGCCACACCCAGTATTTAATATAACTTCAAGTATATATAATAGGAATAGTACAACTAATAACCCACAACGAAGACAAGTTTACTATGCATGGGAGTAACTCTTGAAATTAATCCTATTTTTATTAGATACAACTACTTTTTGAACTTGTAACTAATACACACCCTCTTCCCCGATTTTGATGATACATCCGACCCCGATTGCTCATAGTAGTCCTCTGGAAGCTGGAGCCAGTCTCTGATGGCGTTGCCTGTTTTTCTTGCTTTGGCGAGGCCGTCAAGGCGATCTGTAACAGAGAGAGTTGAACTCCTTAAATACTGCCAACAAATCGTTTCAAAATAAAAAGGAACTATTCATTGCCATTATCCATCAAAATCAATGTTTAGAACATTGTATTGAATATTCTGTGTTTTATAAATCAGAAATATTTAAAGGGCTAAATTTGAATTAATGTTGGTAAAATATTCCTATAAAATATTTTAAATACAGGAACTATTATTTAAAATTGAGAAATGATTAACTTTTTTCACCCCAGAAATAAGTATGATAACAATTTCTCAAACCTTTAAACCATTAGCGACAAATACATTTACTGAAAAACACTTGTAAATATATTACAATTTGCCTATAGTAGCATTTACTTATATTTGTTGAGGACGGCCGTTTCGGGAAATGTGTCCCTTTGTCAACTCAGACTGTAACTGATCTCAAGGTTTTATAGGTAAGGGTGTTAAGGTGGGGGTAGGATATTATGATGAGGGTGTGGGTGTACTTGGTGAGAATTAGTAGTTATGATGTTGAAAAGTGTGTGTGAGTTATAATGTAATTGGGTGTTAGGTATGTGTGTAGGGTGTAGTTTGAAATGTTTATATATTTCGTATTGTTCGGTTATGTAACGTTGGTTATTTCTGTGTTGTTTATGAAGAATGTGTAGGTTGGATGCAATGTCTATGTAATAGTGTTTTGTGGACTTGAGATGTTCGGCGAAATTTGATTAGTAATTATTGTTTCTTAGTGCGTTTATATGTTCTTGGTGTTGTGTGTAAAAACATATTTACAATGTGGAACTAAAATTTTCAATTAACTCAGATTTAAAATATTTTTTTTTCAATTAAATTCTGAATAAAATTTACAGCTGTAGGAATAAACTTTCAGTACAATATCTTACTGAAATAACAATTAACCACCAAAACATACTCCCAGAAATCGGTTGCATCAGCCTTGACTAAAAAGCAACATTCATTAAAAAAATGTCTTTATACTGTAATGATCTAGATGAACCGACATTTAGACATTGCAGAGCAACAGAATTAACCACCAAAACATACTCCCAGGAATCGGTTGCATCAGCCTTGACTAAAAAGCAACATTCATTAAAAAAATGTCTTTATACTGTAATGATCCAGATGAACCGACATTTAGACATTGCAGAGCAACAGAATTAACCACCAAAACATACTCCCAGGAATCGGTTGCCTTGACTAAAATATAACTTTTATTAAAAAATGTCTATATACTGTAATGATCTATATGAACCGACATTTAGACATTGCACAGCATCAGAATTAACCACCAAAACATACTCCCAGGAATCGGTTGCCTTGACTAAAATATAACTTTTATTAAAAAATGTCTATATACTGTAATGATCTATATGAACCGACATTTAGACATTGCACAGCATCAGAATTAACCACCAAAACATACTCCCAGGAATCGGTTGCCTTGACTAAAATATAACTTTTATTAAAAAATGTCTATATACTGTAATGATCTATATGAACCGACATTTAGACATTGCAGAGCAACAGAATTAACCACCAAAACATACTCCCAGGAATCGGTTGCCTTGACTAAAATATAACTTTTATTAAAAAATGTCTATATACTGTAATGATCTATATGAACCGACATTTAGACATTGCACAGCATCAGAATTAACCACCAAAACATACTCCCAGGAATCGGTTGCCTTGACTAAAATATAACTTTTATTAAAAAATGTCTATATACTGTAATGATCTATATGAACCGACATTTAGACATTGCACAGCATCAGAATTAACCACCAAAACATACTCCCAGGAATCGGTTGCCTAGACTAAAATATAACTTTTATTAAAAAATGTCTATATACTGTAATGATCTATATGAACCGACATTTAGACATTGCACAGCATCAGAATTAACCACCAAAACATACTCCCAGGAATCGGTTGCCTAGACTAAAATATAACTTTTATTAAAAAATGTCTTTATACTGTAATGATCTAGATGAACTGACATTTAGACATTGCACAGCAACAGAATTAACCACCAAAACATACTCCCAGGAATCGGTTGCCTAGACTAAAATATAACTTTTATTAAAAAATGTCTATATACTGTAATGATCTATATGAACCGATATTTAGACATTGCACAGCATCAGAATTAACCACCAAAACATACTCCCAGGAATCGGTTGCCTTGACTAAAATATAACTTTTATTAAAAAATGTCTATATACTGTAATGATCTATATGAACCGACATTTAGACATTGCACAGCAACAGAATTAACCACCAAAACATACTCCCAGGAATCAGTTGCCTTGACTAAAATATCACTTTTATTAAAAAATGTCTATATACTGTAATGATCTATATGAACTGACATTTAGACATTGCACAGCAACAGAATTAACCACCAAAACATACTCCCAGGGATCCATTGCAACAGTTTAGACTAAAATATCACTTTTACTAAAAAATGTCTTTATACTATAATGATCTATATGAACTGACATTTAGAAATTGCACAGCAACAGAATTAACCACCAAAACATACTTCCAGGAATATTTTTCATCAGCCTTGACTAAAAAATCACATTCAATAAAAAATGTTTTTATACTGTAATGATCTAAATGAACCGACATTTAGAAATTGTACAGCCACAGAATTAACCACCAAAACATACTCCCAGGAATCGGTTACATCAGACTTGACTAAAAAATCACATTCATTAAAAAATGTCTTTATACTGTAGTGATCTAGATGAACTGACATTTAGACATTGCACAGGAACAGAATTAACCACCAAAACATACTGCCAGGGATCGGTTGCATAAGACTTGACTAAAAAGCCACAATCATTAAAAAATGTCTTTATACTGTAATGATCTATATGAACCGACATTTAGACATTGCACATCAACAGGATTAACCACCAAAATATACTCCCAGGAATCGGTTGCATCAGCCTTGACTAAAAAGCCACATTCATTAAAAAATGTCTTTATAGTGTAATGATCTAGATGAACTGACATTTAGACATTGCACAGCAACAAAAGAATTAACCACCAAATCATATTCCCAGGAATCTTTTTCATCAGCCTTGACTGAAGAATCACATTCATTAAAAAATGTCTCTATACTGTAATGATCTAAATAAAACGACATTTAGACATTGCACAGGAACAGAATAACCCTCTAAAACATACTCCCAGAATCGGTTGCATCAGCCTTGCCTAAAAAAAGTCTTTATACTGTAGTAATCAAGATGAACCGACATTTAGACATTGCACAGCAACAAAATTAACCACCAAAACATACTCCCAGGAATCTTTTTCATCAGCCTTGATTAAAAAATCACATTCATTAAAAAATGTCTTTATACTGTAATGATCTAGATGAACCGACATTTAGACATTGCACAGCAACAAAAGAATTAACCACCAAATCATACTCCCAGGAATCGGTTGCCTTGACTAAAATATCACATTCATTAAAAAATGTCTATATATTGTAATGATCTCTATGAACAGACATTTAGAAATTGTACAGCCACAGAATTAACCACCAAAACATACTCCCAGGAATCGGTTACATCAGACTTTACTAAAAAGCCACATTCATTAAAAAATGTCTTTATACTGTAATGATCTAGATGAACCGACATTTAGACATTGCATAGCAGCAGGATTAACCACCAAAACATACTCCCAGGAATCGGTTGCATTAGACTTGACTAAAAAATCATATTCATTAAAAAATGTTTTTATACTGTAATGATCTAGATGAACCGACATTTAGACATTGCACAGCAACAGGATTAACCACCAAAACATACTCCCAGGAATCGGCTGCATTAGTCTTGACTAAAAAATCACATTCATTAAAAAATGTTTTTATACTGTAATGATCTAGATGAACCGACATTTAGACATTGCATAGCAGCAGGATTAACCACCAAAACATACTCCCAGGAATCGGTTGCATTAGACTTGACTAAAAAATCATATTCATTAAAAAATGTTTTTATACTGTAATGATCTAGATGAACCGACATTTAGACATTGCACAGCAACAGGATTAACCACCAAAACATACTCCCAGGAATCGGCTGCATTAGTCTTGACTAAAAAATCACATTCATTAAAAAATGTTTTTATACTGTAATGATCGAGATGAACCGACATTTAGACATTGCACAGCAACAGGATTAACCACCAAAACATACTTCCAGGAATCTTTTTCATCAGCCTTGACTAAAAAATCACATTCATTAAAAAATGTCTTTATACTGTAGTGATCTAGATGAACTGACATTTAAACATTACACAACAACAAAAGAATAAACCACCAAATCATACTTCCAGGAATCGGTTGCCTTGAATAAAATATTACTTTTATTAAAAAATGTCTATATACTGTAATGATCTATATGAACTGTCATTTAAAAATTGCACAGCAACAAAATTAACCACCAAAACATACTTCCAGGAATCTTTTTCATCAGCCTTGACTAAAAAATCACATTCATTAAAAAATTTCTCTATACTGTAATGATCTAAATAAACCGACATTTAGACATTGCACAGGAACAGAATAACCCTCTAAAACATACTCCCAGAATCGGTTGCATCAGCCTTGCCTAAAAAAGTCTTTATACTGTAGTGATCAAGATGAACCGACATTTAGACATTGCACATCAACAGGATTAACCACCAAAACATACTCCCAGGAATCGGTTGCATTAGTTTTGACTAAAATATCACTTTTATTAAAAAATGTCTTTATACTGTAATGATCTATATGAACCGACATTTAGACATTGCACATCAACAGGATTAACCACCAAAACATACTCCCAGGAATCGGTTGCATTAGTTTTGACTAAAATATCACTTTTATTAAAAAATGTCTTTATACTGTAATGATCTATATGAACTGACATTTAGACATTGCACATCAACAGGATTAACCACCAAAACATACTCCCAGGAATCGGTTGCATTAGTTTTGACTAAAATATCACTTTTATTAAAAAATGTCTTTATACTGTAATGATCTATATGAACCGACATTTAGACATTGCACATCAACAGGATTAACCACCAAAACATACTCCCAGGAATCGGTAGCATCAGCCTTGACTAAAAAGCCACATTCATTAAAAAATGTCTTTATAGTGTAATGATCTAGATGAACTGACATTTAGACATTGCACAGGAACAGAATTAACCACAAAACCTTACTTCCAGGAATCTTTTTCATCAGCCTTGATTAAAAAATCACTTTCATTAAAAAAAGTTACACTATGGTTTTTAATTCTTGTGATAGTTCTTAATCCAAATGATTTCTTTGACTTTTGAGCACAATGTATACTATTAATAATAAATCAATTATTTGTATAATAACTCTTATCTGCTACTTCTTAACTAGTAGATTTATTAACTGTGCTACTGTAAATGAAATTGAGAGAAATCTATGAAAACTTTATACATAACCTAGGACAGTACTGAGTAACAGGGAAATATTTATAGCAGTAGAAAATATTTATAAGATCTAATTTTACAGTTAAATGTTATTTATCTAAATTTTAGCTTTTGAGAAAATTAAATCAAATTTTTGCAATAAAAATTTCTGAATTAACAATAGGGAAAGAGAACTAAGAAATAAAATTTCATACAGTTAAAATTATTAAAGAATCAAAAATATAATACTAAATCACTTTAAAATAATTTGTTATCTTACACTTACCTACAGTAGCACTTACTTTTTTGATTACTTAAGACAGCAGTTTCAGGAGATGTGTCCCATTGTCAACCCTGACATGTTACATAACGCGTCAGAGTTGACAACTGGACACATCTCCCAAAACTGCCGTCTTAAATAATCAAAAAAGTAACTGCTAATAATAATCGGCAAGTGTAACATAACAAATATGGTTCAAACGTTGTAGTGATAAACTAATAGATCGAGTGAAGATGGAATCAAATAATAAAGATATACCTCCATTAATAGTATTTTGTCAGAGAAAATATTACACGATCATAGGAAGGTTTTTTTCAATCTCTAAAAGGCTATAAATCAAATATAACCAAAACTAAAAAAAACTATTTTTTTACTAGAAGTTAGGTACATTTACAGTTTTTTGCACAATTACTTCTTTGATAAAAGTTGTTTTTTTTATATGTAAACAAGATTCCCCATAACTTTTTTATAAATTATTTTGTAAAAATCGTAATGGCAATGTTGGCATTATTTGTAAATTTTTCTCACTTTCCTAACAATACAATATTTTCCTTTGATTATGCATTTTGGAATGGCTCCATTTTCAAAATTTAAATTAGTAAATACTATTAAACGAAAATGGAGTCATTCCAAAATGCATCAACAAAGGAAAATATTGTAATGTTAGGAAAGGCAGAAAAATGTACTGAAATATAAACAAATATTCCTAACAGAAATGAAGATGAGTACATTAAGAAATTGTGTACTCCTTCATATACAGTTTCTTGTACAATTTCCTTCTTATAGGAAATTGTGTTGAAATTGGCTGGATAACAGTATAGGTTACATTTAAAGTGGGTTCACTGGGAATAACCATTGCCCTCATGCCTACCTGTCTTCAAACAAGGCTAATGTAGGGATTATTTTGACCAGCAGTTCCAATTTCACAGAGCCAACTAGCATCAGTGAATTGGCAATTACAAAGCGTTTGGCTCACTTGTGCCATATTTAACCCAACCCAAACCTGGTCTCTATATTGGGGCCTATATGCTCAATCAACAGGTCGTCTCAGGTGTACCACATTCCGTATTACTCCATGGCTAATATTCATTGATATGACTCCCGCTATAGCACCAGTGCCTTTAGCAGGTTGTACAATGGAGAATGCTTTGAAACATAATACATTGGAAGAGAATCATTGAAGAGTCTACATCTTGGCACAGGCCGACTCTTGAACTCGGAATTGATTAGGAATACGAGCTGGGAGATAAGCAGTCTCAAACTGCGTAAAATATTACTCATGTATCACTTGTCTGGTGTATAAGCAGTGCAATCGGAATTTTAAGAAAAAATCCCTAGTATTTGACGGACACTACATACACTAATATATTTTATTTAAATATTTTAAATTTACTGCATTAAAGCTTTAATGCTGATTGCTTCTTTACCTTATCATATTTTGACAATAAAACTATTGTGTTAAAAAACTAAGGTCAACAATTATTTTTATAATACTGTAACTCCAAACCTTATATACTTTAAACAAAAGTTAAACAAAATTTTATTCTTATGATGATTGTCAAAAATACTCATGAACTGAGTATATAGCTTACAAGGGCATGCTGCTAACAAGATGTGTTGCAAGTGTTCCTACTTTTAATTAGGATCTACACGAGTTATTTTATGTTTCCAACGTGAAATTCTATATTAAACTAGAAAAATATATGGTCACATGAGAATATAGCTATAAAACTATGGGCGACAAAGTTTTCATTCAAGTTAATTATTAACCACCAGATTCAGTATATCACTCTCAATGGTTCTTCGGACTCTTCAAGTTTCCTAATGTGATTTAGTTTGAGCTTCTAATGATTGAAATTATCTCTAACACATTTACTTACTAACAGAAATTTTATTTTTAAAATAAATTAGGTAAAAACCTCAATAAAAGTAAAACTGTAAAGGCTTTATTTTAAAGAAAGAAAATTGGTAATTGTGAGGATTCGGGACCACCTGAGATTAAAATAGAAATTATTCAAAAACACATCCTAGGACGATAGGAACAAATTTTTTAAAAAATTTTACACAGAAAGTTTTTTTTTTCAATTTAAAGTTGGGTAAACAATTCAATGTGTAGTGGTAAGTTGTGCATCATCTGCAGATTTATACGAATGTTTCATGACGTCAACTGTAGTATTTTTAATTATTGGCATAATTATAAGTATAATTAAAAGTATCATAGTGTGAAAAATATTAGGTGTTTGGCTACTCGTTTTTGTAAATAATATATTTATTGCAAATAAGGGATATGAAATTGACCAAATAGTTTCTAAGAATGTAGTTTATGAGAATAAAGACTCCATCAACTTAATATCTTTTGTAATTACTTGTAACTTTACTTCCATGTTTAAAAATTACAAAATTAAACTGTGTTATAAGATAAGTACTCGGTGTTTATGTTTTCAATTTTTAAGGAGGTTGTGTAAAATTAATTGAAAATAAAAGTCTGTCTATATTTTAAATTATTGGAATAATTATATGTATAATTTCAAGTATAACAGTACAAGCGTTCAGTGTCTGGCTACTTGTTTTTGTAGATAATAATACTATAATATTAATTGCAGATAAGCGATATTGAATAACAAGTGTAACATATTTACAAAAGTTTTTAGTTAAAAACTAGTAGCTCACTTGAAGATGGAATCAGTTAACGTAATAGTTGTAATTTTTTAATTGAATAATTTACTTTCCAAAGGTTGTCTACACTACACCTAACACTTTAATTTGGCGGAAAACTATTTTTCTAGGCAACAGTTAGAACGAGCTGTGTTCAAATGTTAAGTGCAATATTTTCTGTTTTGTCGGTAAAATAGTATATGTGAGTGTTTTTTCATCCTTGCGAGTAATTTTTCGGCTTACTATTGTAAACAAAATTAGATTTTTGGACGATTTTAATAATTCTATAAGTGGTGCTTCATAGTGCTCTGCTAACATTGATGTTTTTCCTATGTTGAATTTGTAATTTTTTGGGGGTAAGCAGCAAGTGTAGTCATTTTGCGAGTTACTACTTCATAAGAATTATCCCAAAACCATAGGAGTGAATTCAAAACGTTGTTTCTCAAATATCTACAAATGTAAGGTATGTATAGAGATGACATCACGAAACATTTGTATTACTCCCCCGCTGATGCACATCTTATTACTCCACCGCTGATGCACATCTTATTATTCCGCACTCAATTTTTTAATCAACTTTAAATTGATAAAAAATAACTTTCAGTGTAAAATTTAAAAATTTCTTTAACATATTGTCCTAGGACGTGTTTTTGAACAATTTTCTATTTTAATCTCAGGTGGTCCCAAATTCTCACAATTACCAGAAAATTAAAGTGAAAAAGGTCACATTTTACTAATTGAGAAATGACAAAAGTGATAATTGTTTTACAATATTGTTTATCATTATTTTTTAAAAAAAAAATCAATTCCTTAGACTCAAAGATAAATATTTTAATTTAAAATGAAAAGAGTTAACCTAGTCCACTAATGCAGAAACATTCATTCCCAATATAAATGTTGTATCCTTATGTTTAAGGTACAAAACTATTTTACGTTTATGTTTTATAACATAAAGTCAATGAACCTCCTTGCAAAAGTTATACCACTGGAAGTTCTTAAATGTCTGTATTGACAATCACCTTCAGAAGGTTTTAATCTCCTGTTAGAAAGGCTTTTCAACTCTTGTGCCATTCTGAATGGTCATTGGACCCATTTTCTTAAGTGATCAGCAACCAATGAATCTTTTAGTTCAGATGAAGCCATCTCCTTTTTTTTTAAGGTATTTACCAGATAAGGCATTACCAGATATCTTTGTATTTTGTTTTCACATATTAAAATACTTAAAATTAAAACAAAACTTCTGATATAAAAAAAAAACCGTTCAAAGTTATTAATTGGTAACTTGCTTGTACTTTTTCAACATTCTGATGGAAGAAATATTTTTAATCAATCTTAATAATTTCTTTTCAAGATAGTGAAGGCTATATTTCTATAACTTCTACAAATAGGTTTCATTATTCTTTTTGTATCTATAAGTTTGAGCTGCCTATTTGGCAGTTGCCACAATATACTTTTAATTGTATGAGTAAAACCTCATCTCAAACAAAGCACCAAGATTCTTATGACATATTTTCCATGCTGAAATAAATATACTCTTTGGTACAGTTTTAAAAATTCTTACAGAATTTGTGTGTTGCATGGAGCGGTTTTCTGTCAAACCACTGAGCATAACCTACTGCACGCGATCTACAACACATGCTCTACTGTGCAAGGTTCTTGCCATTTTCGGACAGTGTTAATATATCACTTGCTCAAGGAACGATCACTTTAAAAAAAGAACTCGAATATATAATTTTTACATACTATAAAGTAAAAAATAATTTTTCAATAACGAAAACATAATTTATCATAAGCTTATTACTCTGAAAATTTTGAAGTCGGTGCCGAATTTTGTACTTGCACTCATATTTAACATAACACATAAAGAGATTTTACATAATGTTGGAGCTTCTTGACATGTAGATTAACAAGTTATGATATACACACAGGCTATTCAATCATTTCGATTAAGGAGATATAATCTCTTACTTGTATAAGTATCTACCGTAATCACATTCCATGTAAATCATTCAAACAAGGTTGAATTGTCCGCAATCTGTATATCTGAACAAAAAATATGCAATCACATATTGTATGATCGTTGCCGAGAGCAAAGATCAATTATCGTCCTGCATATTATCATAATATCGAATACATGAAATTTTTGTTTAATGAGAAGACTCTATGGTTTGCTATAATTAGTCATGGGAAATCAAGTAATCAAAAAGTTGATTGTTTTGGAAATGTTTGGATGGATTAGCAAATAGCAGTCATGATTCCTTCGCCGACTTCAAAATTTTGAGGGTAATAAGCTTATGATAAATTATGTTTTCATTATCAGAAAATGACTGTTTACTTTTTAGTAAGCAAAAATTATATTTCGGGTTATTTTTAAAGTTGATTGTGTTTTTTTAAAAACAAGTTTATTTCCTTATTTTTAAAGATAATTTTTATTTACATTATAATCGAATTTCGTTTCATGCCGTGGATTATGTTGGCAAAGTTGCGAATATTTATCCACACAAATCTCTGTGTGTATATCCCTCTATCAATATTGCTTGATCGTTGTTCAAATAATTGACACGCTCTTGAAGAATACTATAAACGTATCAGTTTGTCACACGAATACATTGAGTAATTTATGTTTGAAATTTCTTTGACAAATTTTCCTAAAATCTTACATATTATTTCTTATTTTGCAATTATTTTTTTTTCATTTTAGTTTAAAAACGTGTTAATAATCACGTAAAGCAATATCTCAGGTAAATATTCAATAATGCTGTCTCTAATAATATTAGGGAAAACCATTTTGTACTCATAAAATTTTTATAAAAAAATAAAGTGAAAATTGATACTAAAGATATATTTAAAGAACTTATCTCTTGATATTTAGCAAGTAATGAGGTTTTCACCTGAGGATTATTGAATATCTTGATTATGGTAAATGAACTAAATCGGATTTTCAGAGTATTTATTTTGGCTTATCTCAATCGCGTCATATCAAGCTATATATCAATATGGGTAGACTATCAAAGAAGGCGCTTTTTAATGTGGAAAATTCATTTTAATTAATATCCGAGGATGCTCGTTCTAAGCAGCTTTATCAAGCAAGAAATTAAAAAAAACCTATTTGTTTTATACTTATTTTTTCTGTTACTTTTATGTGTTGTAGAATATTACATAAAATAAATGCTGATTGTTTATTTTGATTATTAATTATCTTATAATTCATATTCCTTATTAAAAACAAATTTTTAAAACTTTTTCCTCAAAAATTTTTATTTTCGAATTTTAAATAGCATATTGTCTCCAAATGAGACGGTATGGGATGTAACTATAATGGGACGACTGGGAAGGATCCTCTTTCGTTTACAAAAAAAAAATCATTTTGATCGGTTAAATACTTCTAAAGTTATGGTGGAACAAACAAAAAAAAACATACAGATGAAATAGAAAACCTCCTCTTTTTTGAAATCGATTAAAAAGAATCTATAATGAATACATTCACACAATTTATTACGACAATAATAATGATAGCAAGTTTAGTGTTAAGAAATTTTCTCTACTTTCTTGGAGGGACCGACTCTAAGTTTGTGTGTTTGAAAATACTAGCGTTAAAAATTGTTTATTATATATGAAATGGATACATTTGACTAATCCATAAAACAAATAAAAAAAGGATTTACAAGTTCACACAGATATTTTCCAATATTTAAAAGAGAATAATTTTGTATAAAAACTGTTACTTTAATAACTTTATGTTTGAGTATATTGCTGCCAACCACATAGCTCAATGTTTGATTGATTTACAAAAAGAGTGGAATGATGTTGAAATTTAAAAATAGTTTATGCCCATTAACAAAAATTTCTGACATTGTAAATGAAATAGAATTTAAAATACTCTACTACTTATTATAATTTGTATAGAATTGAAATTTTTTTAGTATTTCATTAGTTCTTATTGTTTAGAAAATTATGTATTTTGTTAGCAACATTTCCATGCAAGCTGTTTACATGATTAGAAAAGTTAACCCTTTTGTCGCTGAATCTATTTCTCTGGAATTAATTTTGATATGACATCAAGCTTTTAGATCAGGTTTATTATTTAGTAGTTAACTAAAGTTATAAAATCTTCAAACACAAATAGTTCCCTGTTTTAAAAAAAATAGTATCAGTAAGGATATATATATATATATATATGAATTTTTGGACTAGATAGGAGACTGACAGAATTACCTAACGGCAATATTCCAAAACTGCAATCTCTTGGAAATAAACACTTATAAAAACTTAACACACTATTGAAATATTTCGATCAAAAATGATCTTCATCACTCAAAAAACAGAAAAACAAAGAGTCTTTTGTTTTTCTCTTTTTTGATTGTTGAAGATTATTTTTGATCGAAATATTTCAATAGTGTGTTAAGGTTTTATATATATGTTTATTTCCAAGAGATTGCAGTTTTGGACTATTGCCATTAGGTAAGTCTGTCAGTCTCCTATCTAGTCCAAAAATTCCTAAATAAGCTTTAAGCTCTACTAGAACTAACCTATAAATAAATAAATAAACATATATATATATATACATATATATATATATATATATATATATTTATATATATATATATATATATATATATATATATTTATATTTATATATATATATATATATATATATATATATATATATATATATATATATATATATATATATATATGTATATATATATTATATAACATAATATATTATAATTCTTGTATTTGTATTTTGACTTAGTTCTTTATTAATACACAAGAATACATATTGCGATATTTATATATATATAAACTATTCTTATTTGAAATTCAAATGTTAAACATAGTTTAAATTAACATTTTGGTCGAGGCATTTTAGCCAGAGTACTTCACCAAAACCTATTTATGCATTAGTATGGCTAAAACCCTTCTATGTTGTTTTCATTTTATAAAAATTCTATTTCACCCTTGAAATATCCTGCATAAACATATTGTAAAATGTATGCTGATGATGTAACTATAAATACATTATTTTAATGGAAAATGGCCTTGAATAGCATAAAGAAAATGATAGCATAATATACATCTATCAAAATGATACATACATCGCCAATATACCTAATACAAGCCTGAAAAAAACTGTGATTATTAAAAAAATTGTCTTAACAGCTGCTAAGACGAGATTACAACTTACCTAATTTCTCACCCGAGAACTCCATCGTGTCCCACTTGCTCGTGAACAATGCTCGATCGCCCTGAAGCAATAACTGGTAATGTTTTATAAACACATCAAACCAAAGTCTGCCTCAAACCCGGTCCACATATATAACATGCTTAATTAATCAATAACTTTATCATTATAATTATTCCAATGGCTGAACAGTCTTAATAATTTTTTTTTTTTTAATTTACAGAGGTTAAAACAAATAATTTGTGGTAGTTATAATTTGTTTTTTATAATATTTTTGTATTGAAAGGTAAAAAGCACATTTTAGCTACCATTACCTGAAGGATAATGACAAAGATAGGTGACATTATGTTTCTTACACCCCACTTCAAGTTAATTACACAATAACTTGAAACTTTTGTTACATGATAAAACATACAATGCACAGTTTGTCATGAGGTTAAGAATCAGTATGATTTTGATGTTATGTTATAACATTACATTGTGTTGTTTGTTATCTTTCTACACTAATATGTAAATTAGCATACATAAAGTCTAGTCATATTGCAAATGGTCATATATTACAATAAGTAAAAAATGTCAAAAAAAATTGTTTTCTATATTTCTTGTTTTTTTTAAAATCAAATATAATTTTTTATACTTAATCAGAGTAATTTAGAAACAAAAATTATAGCATATATTTATCTACATTACACTCCTATTAAGTTTACTTAAATTGCCTGTCATAAACTCTGACTGTATCGTCCTTCAATCACGACCCTTCCTTATTTATACTTAGACAAATAAGTCAATACAAAATGTATTTTATTTAGGAGTTTATGTAATCTGTAATACTACCCTTCATACAAAGACAGTTGAATCTACTTAGTAACTACATTAGAGTTTCAAAAATTTGAGCTTCTGTTAAATTAATGCCTACTTCTATTTGAGCCTATTTTATAATTTTGAAAGAAAATTATGAATCGTTCATTCAAAAAATGTTTATAGTCATATGGTATGCAAAGGAAATGAGTTGGACTTCCAACGAATGTTAAATATCAATCCGATATGCAAAGGGAAAAGAGTCAGGATTCCAAGAAATGTTCATTTCAATATATTAAGTAAAGGAAATTTATCGAGCTTCCAAAATATGTTTATAGCCAATACAGTATGGTAAAGAAGTAAGTCGGGCTTTCGAGAAATGTTCATATAAAGTTCTATAAACTTATTTAGTGCCTTATTTTAAAACCTATATTATAAGGGTTCATTAAAACTCCTATTTTTTCTAATACACAGGAACATGTTTCCGTATAATCCAAGTTTTAGGTAATCCGAGGAGGTCTCGGTAACATCTACTTCGAATTATCGAGACTTTATTAGTAACACTTTACAGGAAGTTACAAGTACAATAGCAATAAAGGTAAAGGGGTATCAGGGAGACCCCTCTTTGTAAATTTAGTGTTAGGCATTCTACAAGAAAGCTGACCTGTAATCATCACAGTCATGACGAGGTTAGGTACAAAAAAGATAGAAAATAAAAAGAGATAACTTCTTGGTGAAAGGAAGATTGAGCTATCAGTGATGTAGTGTATATGAATAGAAAAAACATCATCTGTTAATTCTATTAAATTAATCTCTGTGAACAAAGCCCATTTTCAAGTATTGTACAGGGGTTTTTGTAGAAGATCACAAAAATACATAAACAACAAAATTTGTGTGATGTTATATGGAAATTTGTGTTTTATTAAATCAGTTTACACTCTCTTTAGATACATCTTGTCAAAATTTTAAACATTAATTAAACATTTTTTTATTCATTCACTTAAGTTCAAATACTTATTTTTAACTTGAAGAGGATGATACTTGATGTTAATACAGTTTTTTTTTTCAAATATTAATTCAATCATTAAATTTTATTTGATTTAAATTTCTTTTTAACATATGCCCTGTAGTGTTGCCAACCTAACTTTGCAGTTATATCGTATAAATTATTGTCCTTGGAGACAAAATCAACTAAACTGTAAAGAGATGTCAACACCTCTTGCACTAGCAATAGTGGCAGCCATAGTCATAACCTCTCCTTCGCAAGTCACACATGAGTAGTAAATAAACACAACACAATTGAACATACTCATACTAGCTCTAGAAAGCAGTTTAGTGAAATTGTGATGTCAACACCTCTTGCTAGTGGCAGCCATAGTCATAACCTCTCCTTCGTAAGTTACACATGAGGAGTAAATAAACACAACACAATTGAACATACTCATACTAGCTCTAGAAAGCAGTTTAGTGAAATTGTGATGTCAACACCTCTTGCTAGTGGCAGCCATAGTCATAACCTCTCCTTCGCAAGTTACACATGAGGAGTAAATAAACACAACACAATTGAACATACTCATACTAGCTCTAGAAAGCAGTGTAGTGAAATTGTGATGTCAACACCTCTTGCTAGTGGCAGCCATAGTCATAACCTCTCCTTTGCAAGTTACACATGAGTAGTAAATAAACACGACACAATGGAACATACTCATACTAGCTCTAGAAAGCAGTTTAGTGAAATTGTGATGTCAACACCTCTTGCTAGTGGCAGCCATAGTCATAACCTCTCCTTCGCAAGTTACACATGAGTACTAAATAAACACGACACAATGGAACATACTCATACTAGCTCTAGAAAGCAGTTTAGTGAAATTGTGATGTCAACACCTCTTGCTAGTGGCAGCCATAGTCGTAACCTCTCCTTCGCAAGTTACACATGAGTAGTAAATAAACACGACACAATGGAACATACTCATACTAGCTCTAGAAAGCAGTTTAGTGAAATTGTGATGTCAACACCTCTTGCTAGTGGCAGCCATAGTCATAACCTCTCCTTCGCTAGTTACACATGAGTAGTAAATAAACACGATACAATGGACCATATCCATACTAGCTCTAGAAAGCAGTTTAGTGAAATTGTGATGTCAACACCTCTTGCACTAGCAATTAACCTCTCCTTCGCAAGTTACACATGAGTAGTAAATAAACACAACACAATGGAACATACTCATACTAGCTCTAGAAAACAGTTTACTGAAATTGTGATGTCAACACCTCTTGCTAGTGGCAGCCATAGTCATAACCTCTCCTTCGCAAGTCACACATGAGTAGTAAATAAACACAACACAATTGAACATACTCATACTAGCTCTAGAAAGCAGTTTAGTGAAATTGTGATGTCAACACCTCTTGCTAGTGGCAGCCATAGTCATAACCTCTCCTTCGCAAGTTACACATGAGGAGTAAATAAACACAACACAATTGAACATACTCATACTAGCTCTAGAAAGCAGTTTAGTGAAATTGTGATGTCAACACCTCTTGCTAGTGGCAGCCATAGTCATAACCTCTCCTTCGCAAGTTACACATGAGGAGTAAATAAACACAACACAATTGAACATACTCATACTAGCTCTAGAAAGCAGTTTAGTGAAATTGTGATGTCAACACCTCTTGCTAGTGGCAGCCATAGTCATAACCTCTCCTTTGCAAGTTACACATGAGTAGTAAATAAACACGACACAATGGAACATACTCATACTAGCTCTAGAAAGCAGTTTAGTGAAATTGTGATGTCAACACCTCTTGCTAGTGGCAGCCATAGTCATAACCTCTCCTTCGCAAGTTACACATGAGTACTAAATAAACACGACACAATGGAACATACTCATACTAGCTCTAGAAAGCAGTTTAGTGAAATTGTGATGTCAACACCTCTTGCTAGTGGCAGCCATAGTCGTAACCTCTCCTTCGCAAGTTACACATGAGTAGTAAATAAACACGACACAATGGAACATACTCATACTAGCTCTAGAAAGCAGTTTAGTGAAATTGTGATGTCAACACCTCTTGCTAGTGGCAGCCATAGTCATAACCTCTCCTTCGCTAGTTACACATGAGTAGTAAATAAACACGATACAATGGACCATATCCATACTAGCTCTAGAAAGCAGTTTAGTGAAATTGTGATGTCAACACCTCTTGCACTAGCAATTAACCTCTCCTTCGCAAGTTACACATGAGTAGTAAATAAACACAACACAATGGAACATACTCATACTAGCTCTAGAAAACAGTTTACTGAAATTGTGATGTCAACACCTCTTGCTAGTGGCAGCCATAGTCATAACCTCTCCTTCGCAAGTCACACATGAGTAGTAAATAAACACAACACAATTGAACATACTCATACTAGCTCTAGAAAGCAGTTTAGTGAAATTGTGATGTCAACACCTCTTGCTAGTGGCAGCCATAGTCATAACCTCTCCTTCGCAAGTTACACATGAGGAGTAAATAAACACAACACAATTGAACATACTCATACTAGCTCTAGAAAGCAGTTTAGTGAAATTGTGATGTCAACACCTCTTGCTAGTGGCAGCCATAGTCATAACCTCTCCTTCGCAAGTTACACATGAGGAGTAAATAAACACAACACAATTGAACATACTCATACTAGCTCTAGAAAGCAGTTTAGTGAAATTGTGATGTCAACACCTCTTGCTAGTGGCAGCCATAGTCATAACCTCTCCTTTGCAAGTTACACATGAGTAGTAAATAAACACGACACAATGGAACATACTCATACTAGCTCTAGAAAGCAGTTTAGTGAAATTGTGATGTCAACACCTCTTGCTAGTGGCAGCCATAGTCATAACCTCTCCTTCGCAAGTTACACATGAGTACTAAATAAACACGACACAATGGAACATACTCATACTAGCTCTAGAAAGCAGTTTAGTGAAATTGTGATGTCAACACCTCTTGCTAGTGGCAGCCATAGTCATAACCTCTCCTTCGCAAGTTACACATGAGTAGTAAATAAACACGACACAATGGAACATACTCATACTAGCTCTAGAAAGCAGTTTAGTGAAATTGTGATGTCAACACCTCTTGCTAGTGGCAGCCATAGTCATAACCTCTCCTTCGCTAGTTACACATGAGTAGTAAATAAACACGATACAATGGACCATATCCATACTAGCTCTAGAAAGCAGTTTAGTGAAATTGTGATGTCAACACCTCTTGCACTAGCAATTAACCTCTCCTTCGCAAGTTACACATGAGTAGTAAATAAACACAACACAATGGAACATACTCATACTAGCTCTAGAAAACAGTTTAGTGAAATTGTGATGTCAACACCTCTTGCTAGTGGCAGCCATAGTCATAACCTCTCCTTCGCAAGTTACACATGAGTAGTAAATAAACACGATACAATGGAACATACTCATACTAGCTCTAGAAAGAAGTTTAGTGAAATTGTGATGTCAACACTTCTTGCTAGTGGCAGCCATAGTCATAACCTCTCCTTCGCAAGTTACACATGAGTAGTAAATAAACACGATACAATGGACCATATCCATACTAGCTCTAGAAAGCAGTTTAGTGAAATTGTGATGTCAACACCTCTTGCTAGTGGCAGCCATAGTCATAACCTCTTCTTCGCAAGTTACACATGAGTAGTAAATAAACACGATACAATGGACCATATCCATACTAGCTCTAGAAAGCAGTTTAGTGAAATTGTGATGTCAACACCTCTTGCTAGTGGCAGCCATAGTCATAACCTCTCCTTCGCAAGTTACACATGAGTAGTAAATAAACACGATACAATGGACCATATCCATACTAGCTCTAGAAAGCAGTTTAGTGAAATTGTGATGTCAACACCTCTTGCTAGTGGCAGCCATAGTCATAACCTCTCCTTCGCAAGTTACACATGAGTAGTAAATAAACACGATACAATGGACCATACTCATACTAGCTCTAGAAAGCAGTTTAGTGAAATTGTGATGTCAACACCTCTTGCTAGTGGCAGCCATAGTCATAACCTCTCCTTCGCAAGTTACACATGAGTAGTAAATAAACACGATACAATGGAACATACTCATACTAGCTCTAGAAAGAAGTTTAGTGAAATTGTGATGTCAACACCTCTTGCTAGTGGCAACCATAGTCATAACCTCTCCTTCGCAAGTTACACATGAGTGGCAAATAAACACAACACAATGGAACATACTCATACTAGCTCTAGAAAGAAGTTTAGTGAAATTGTGATGTCAACACCTCTTGCACTAGCAATAGTGGCAGCCATAGTCATAACCTCTCCTTCGCAAGTTACATATGAGTAGTAAATAAACACGACACAATGGAACATACTCATACTAGCTCTAGAAAGCAGTTTAGTGAATTTGTGATGACAACACCTCTTGCTAGTGGCAGCCATAGTCATAACCTCTCCTTCGCAAGTTACACATGAGTAGTAAATAAACACGATACAATGGACCATATCCATACTAGCTCTAGAAAGCAGTTTAGTGAAATTGTGATGTCAACATCTCTTGCTAGTGGCAGCCATAGTCATAACCTCTCCTTCGCAAGTTACACATGAGTGGTAAATAAACACAACACAATGGAACATACTCATACTAGCTCTAGAAAGAAGTTTAGTGAAATTGTGATGTCAATACCTCTTGCACTAGCAATAGTGGCTGCCATAGTCATAACCTCTCCTTCGCAAGTTACATATGAGTAGTAAATAAATACGACACAATGGAACATACTCATACTAGCTCTAGAAAGCAGTTTAGTGAAATTGTGATGTCAACACCTCTTGCTAGTGGCAGCCATAGTCATAACCTCTCCTTCGCAAGTTACACATGAGTAGTAAATAAACACGATACAATGGACCATATCCATACTAGCTCTAGAAAGCAGTTTAGTGAAATTGTGATGTCAACACCTCTTGCTAGTGGCAGCCATAGTCATAACCTCTCCTTCGCAAGTTACACATGAGTAGTAAATAAACACGATACAATGGACCATATCCATACTAGCTCTAGAAAGCAGTTTAGTGAAATTGTGATGTCAACACCTCTTGCTAGTGGCAGCAATAGTCATAACCTCTCCTTCGCAAGTTACACATGAGTAGTAAATAAACACGACACAATGGAACATACTCATACTAGCTCTAGAAAGCAGTTTAGTGAAAATGAAGTTTATAATTTCATTTAGAAATGGCAATAAAAAGTTGAAATTGAATCTACCAACCAAAACGTAATTTCTGACTAGAAGGTGAATTGGTTTTTAAGACTATTTCATTCAGTAAAATAATTTCTAATAGGAACCAATTTAATCATTATTTTTTTAAAAACCTTGTGTCATTAAAAAATACTACTTAAAAATCTTGGCAGTTAATATCTTCGTATAATCAACTAATATGAGAAAATGTCAAAGAAGTCATCTTGGGAGCACTATGTCACTCTCTGGCAAATCTGCTTAGTTAGCAAGTTATCTCAAATGAAATAATGAAGGAAAGGAGAAGCTAATTAGTGCGAAAATTGTTTATTAAAAATATTGTGACTAAGAGAATTTTTTAGGATTATACTGGCATTTATTGTGAATAGTACCTTACATAACTAGGTTCTGTATGACAGAAGATGTGTTTATAACAAAAAAAGACATGTAAATAAAAAAAGCTGAAGGCATTTTTTTGTTTAATATAATAAAAGGTGGCATACTACTTCCATCTGTACACACCTATCACCCTACCCTATTACTATAATTTTAATTGTTCTGTATGAATCCAATTATTTGAGAATTTTGCTAAAGTACAACGATATTGACAGTAAACGTAACTTTTATTCTAAAATGAGTATCAAAACTAAAAATAAAGTGTTTTAAACTATAAAGTCATGTGCATTATGACTCTTCCCCTCTTAGAATAAGAGCTTTATCTACCCATCTCTTCATATCTATATACTTATATGGAGTTTAAGCCTAGACTTGTGAGGTACGATGTCTCTCATCTCATATCAAGAAATACTTATATGTCTACCTTACGTAAATGCCAAAACCCTTCCACATCCCTAACAGGCAATAATAGTGTTATGCACTCTTCACCTTAAAACACAAGAAATAAAATAAAAAACTATAAATAAATAACAGTTGTTATGACAAATTCATTTTGATTTGGAAATTTAAAATTCTTTTACAAAATAATTATCATTATGTCCATTCTGGCAAAGGCAACAAATTGTTTTGTCGTTTTACAATGTATTCACTACACACATCAGTTAATTACATATTTTATGAAAATAAATCAGTGGAGACGAAATTCAAAAATATGCAGAGTAAATATTACTGTTACAAAAGTTTACTATACTTAACAATCTAGGCACCCAAAGTGAGAAATCTTGAAAATTAACAATTAGTAAAACAATACATATAAAATCATATAGCATTAAGGTCTTTACTCAATAGAACGTATCATACTCTAGAACCGTGCATATTTGCATCAATTTGTATTGGACAACGCCCATTAAGCCGTTACATCATCTGCAGACACCGTAGCGTGCCATGCTTGGGCAGCTCAACGTCTAACATATTTTGTCGGCGACGGACCGTTCCATGCATGGTAATAATGTCGTCAAAACCTGTTGCAACACCATATGCTCTGTGTTGCTATTACGGTCAGACACAAAACTGCTATTTAGTTGCTTTTGAAAAAAAAACACGTGATTAGTAAGAAAAATTTTCTTAATGAATTTTCTTAATAATTCATTAAACTGTATGACGTCATACGGAAATCCTGGTAAAACTTTTCTTCATGAACAAGGGAGCCTATATAACACCCAATATTGTCCCTCAGTTTACCTTTATCTAAGAGATTTGTGAATCCAATAGCGTCTCTGATTCTTGTTGTCATTTTCTCTTTCCTCGTTCAAAATAATGGCAAACATCGGCAATTCTGTTAACGACAATCGCCTAATAGCCGTATTTTATGTTTTCACATAAAAAAACTAACATAAGTTAGTTCACAATTCACAACACGGCAAAACAAAATATAAATATTAATTCAATTTATAAAGATAAATAGCATTAAAACAAGAGACACCGTACTACTAAAGTAGTCTCCTTACGCAAGAAATGTACAGCACAGATGAAGGACTCAACGGCTACAGAACGGGTATCATACTCGTTCTATACAAGTATGGAATGCTGTTGATCCGTTACAGTGGGCATAATAGTGACCAAAACGTTTATTCTCATGGCTGACACGGTCCTATGGCGGTCATGGTATGATACGTTCTAGTGGGCAAAAACCTTTATTCATTTCCTGCAAAACATTATTAAACATGTTTAAAAAATACATTAGTAAAATATCATTAAATTTAAGAAGAAATATATTCACTTTTATATGTATAAGGTCTGTTAAGAAAAAGAGCTTTTGAAATTGAGGCCAAACCATGGCATTTTTTTGAAACTATATGAGATGATTCCATATTGCAGAGTTAACTAACAGTCAGCGTTTTGTACAGTATTGAGAAAGCAAAAATGATGGACTTAGCGCAGCACAACATTACATTTCTTAATGTGGACATTGCTTCAGTGGGCCAACATGGAATTCAGTACTTCTGAAGATGGTTATCTGGTAACCGAAATGTACATCAAGTGATTAAATAAAGTTATATTGTGGTTAGTGGGTTTTCTATTTAATTATTATCTATATGAACTAAACACAATGTTACTAGTAGTTTCCATTCAAGCACATTTTGGACTGATGAATATCCAAGATTAAGATGACGCTCAGCATCAACAAATGAAGAAAACATTGATGCTATTCAATCTGTCTTTCGCTGAAGTCATTGTTTAAAGGAGGTTGCAGATGAAACAGGGATCTGCACTGCAGTATATCTTGAAATTTTGTCAGTATGACCAAAAACACCATGCCATGAATGGCAATGTTATTAGATGCCCATATTTCAGAAAAAAAATTATCAATACAAAAGCAAGATCATAAGCTTGTTGAATATCTTCATTTTCACTTCCTCAATATAAAGAGATTTCCAGTTCGCTTAACTGGCTTGTTTGCTAACTTATCGAACAATGCTAACTGTGCAAAATGGTAAATTATTCTTTTAGCTTTGAATAAATATTGCAAAGTGTAGTTTGGTGAGTGAATTTAAATTATGAACTGTTTAGAGACAATTTCAAAAGTTTTGTGCTTTTTTTTAACAGACTTCATATTTATCTTAAAGCAAAACAAGATATATTTCCAATGATACAACAAATTACTGTTTACAAAAAGAAATGTTTCTTTAAACCAATTAAAAATATGCAAGGCAAGATACCAGAGCACCTATTTCTCCTATAAATTTTTCAAATAAGTAACTGAAATGAAATACGGGAATGGAATGCATAAAAGCTTTAATTTTGTGTTTTTATTATGCTGAAACACAAAGTAGTATATATTACATATGAAGTAGTTATATTTATATACATTAAAAATAATAAAAGGTTCTGGGATACCTAAAATTCTTTAACATATATCCTAACCATATTGAATCATGATTAATTGGAAAGACATTTCATATATTTTATCAGGTTATATAAAGGAAGTGAAGCGTTCTATGTATTATTCTACTCTACAGCCTTTGGCAGTTACATTCACAGTAGACATAGTACATTAAAATGGGAACAAAGTTTTGTATCCAAATGCAGATGCAAAATTATCTTCATGGATCTCATTTGTAAATGGAATATTTTTTAATATATTTATCATTATTAAAAAAACAATTTTTAATTAAGTATAAAGGAAGCTTTTAACAAAGGCACACATATTACATATAAAAATATACATTCTACAAAAATAATTATAAAATATTTTCATTTATAACTTTATTTAAATTTGAAGTATAATACGAATGAAATTTCAGACAAATATATAAACTTTGATACAATTTTGAACATAATAATTATATTAAATATAAGACATATTTAAAAACAAATATATTAAACATGGTTTTAAAACTCACAGAGTGAACAAAGAAAGGAAAATCTAATCTATCATCACTCTCAATGGCGTTTCCATCCTCTGCGGCACTAATCTCTATTTCCTGTAGTACAACGGATCCTCCTCATTTCCCCCTTCATTTCAATTAGTTTTGACATACTGATATAAAACTGTGATACTAAAATATCTATCATACACTGAAAGTAAGTGACAGTGAGGTGTTTTTAGACATTAGTAGCTCGATATCACTATTAGAGGAGGCATGTGGGGAAACAATAGTCTTTATATTAAATTTATAATTCAAACAAAATATATTCTTTTAAAGTACATATCTGATTATAATTGATTCACCAGTAACTTATCACTCTATATTCTGAGTGGAACACCCCTAACAAAAATACGATACTTCCTTAAATATGCATTTTAAATATCAACATATATGAACAGAAAAAAACAATATACAGTAATATACTTTGGTTGTGCATGCCAATAATTCATACAATTACAGACGCAAGCAAATATACATAATGTTTAGATGAAAAGAGGAAAATGAACCATCAAAAGGGCATTTTTCTTATGCACAAACTTATTGAATTAATTATTGTACATCACAAGAAACTATGTATTATCAAATACACCATTTGACAGAATTACCATAGGTCATATCAATTTTAAACATAATATTTTAAAGAAGCATTAGAAAACAAATTTAACGTACCTACCTTTAGTGGAATAAATATTTCCTTTAGAGTTCAAATTAAGAAAATTGAAAATATTATTTTGAAGATAATATATCTAACAGGATTTGAGTTTAACTGCCTCCTGCAATATAATGATACTAATCCTTCATGAATAGATTGCAGCTGTAGTAGTTATGTAGCCACGGAAAAATCTATTCAAGAACTGAGTAATCAATCTCACAACGGAAATTTTATTGTAGAAAAATTATTACTGGAGCATATTATCACCGATATTCATGAAGACATTTAAACATTAGAAGACACGTAAATAATTGGTAACGTAATTAAATTTAGGAATGGTTTATAACTTTATTTGTAGAATATATGTTTTGAATATTTATTCAAAACTATTTGAAGCTTAATAATTATGATATTTCAATATATCGAAGGATCTCTGTATTTCGGTGTAGAATCATAACTTTCTTTAGTACCTAATTAAAACACAATTATTTTATAACATCCATCTTGCTGATACAGTGTTCCCATATTTGCTGAGTTGAAGAAAAAAATATTAAAGAAAATTATTTCAAAATAGTTATTTATTAAAAGAAAATACATTTAACAAAAATTTAATATTATATTAAATTGAAGGAAACGTTGATGAATAAATGGCTGTCATATTCCTTAGATGCACCTCTGTGACTCAACTGTAGCAACTTTCTTGTTTTAATGTCAAATAAAGTGTTTTAATAAATTACTTTGAAATATTTTATAAACAAAACCATATCTACAATTGTTATTAGCTTTCACTGTGGCGCATTTCTGAGCTGGAAAAATGACTAGATATTTGCATGTATAGACATTTCACATTTAAATCTTTTAAGAATTGAAAATATTTCATTTAAAAATTATTTATTCGGCCAGTCATGTACAGCAAAAGTTAACATCCCTTATGTATATAAGGCAACAGTAGCCTTCTATATTATTTTCATATTTCTCAACCAAACCTTTAAATGGAAATGCCTAAGATTAAAAAAAAAACCTCTACGATTTCAGAATTTTCTACATGTTGCTATTAATTAATATCATTATTCTAAGAGTGTCGGATAGACACAATTTAAATTTTACTTCAATGTATTTTACAAAATAGAAACAATAACCTTTAAAAATTACTCTATAATTGACTTCTTAATATGTATGTTTTGTTGAGATTTGAACAGAATTACTAATAAACTGAAATTTGAAATACCAATTTCCGAAGTATGCTACAGAATTAGACCTTGTATGCTACATATTAAACCTTTAAAATGAATAATTAGTTTTTACAATGCGTAACATATGACAAACCTCAAATAGCCTACGATAGTAGAAATGCATTTCCACAGCAACCTACACAAAACTGTAGACTATAATTAGAGCATTATATGTGTTTGAGCACAAAGGACTGATTTAGTGTATGTACAAAAAAAATGATGTTTGTAGAAGACACAACTTATTTAAGGTGTCTGCTTTAAGTTCTTTTTTTAACTGTATGGTTTTTTAAAAACATATTTCTAGTACTCTAATATAGGTCTTTAAAACAATAAATCAGGAAGAGTTTATGTATCTATTTAAATACATTAGCCCACTGTACTTCATGGACATACTCAGCCTGTCATGGATATTTGTAGTTGCTTCAAGAGTTGATTTACATTAATATGTCATGTACAAGCCTAGACATCCATGTTGTCTAAGGATTATTTATCCCTTCTTGAAACTTATTTAATGATTGCAACTTAAGCCTACATTGTGGTCATAGAACTGAGATTTTTAAATAATTATTAACATTTTAAAGTAAACTAAGTGTTGTATTCATTTTATAAAAAGACATGTTTGATTTAATAAATAACTTGAGAAACTCAATAAATGTCTGAGGACAGAGAGGGTGTCACAAGACTTACTTGTACAAAGGCTAAATGGTGCCCTTGCGCAAGAGATAGAGAACTCTCACCATAGGCCTCTTTCAACAGTTTATAGCATTTAGTCACAGTTATTTAAAATTTAACAAGAAATTTTACATTGATCTGGTGCTTGTGTTTTTGGGACAAATTATAGACACAAGAAAAAGATGTTCATTTCAAACTTTTATAGAAAAAATCCAACTACAAGGACAAAAACATGTTAGTAGACGTTTCCAGCTATCTAACGCTACATTCGTTTCCATCTACTCTCTCTAGGTCCTTCTACCCACGAGGCTTATTATTTAAAACGTGACCCCGTAATGTAGTGTTGTCGAAAACGAAACAATATTTTCTAGTATTAAGTAAGAAAAGAATAATATAAAGTATAATTTATGTAGTTAACAATTATATAAACTCCACACATTCTTTGCTATTGTAAGTTTTTCTATAATAATTATTACTGTTTAAAGTTACAGACAGCAGATAATCTGTTGACCTTTTTCTAACATAACACCAATGTTTTGGGATTTGGTAGTACTTTTGTAGACTATACAAGCCACTTAGGACTAATAAGAAATACAAGTAATAAATATAACTAACAGGACTTATGGCTACATGCAGAGTAAATAATGATAACACAATGATACATAAAAAATGTGTACCATTATATGTAATTGTTGCATAAAGGGCCAGCATTAGGTTTCAGCCCTTTTAGACAGTTTTTTTCAAAAGTATTCACACACAGTTGTAGCAAATGTTAAATTCTTAAACCGAAGCTTTAAACGTCGGTCTTTAAGAGGTGACAAGTAATTAAACATGCCAGATTATCACATAAGACACTGTTGAATACTTAAATTGTTAAGAGACGATAGAGCCACGAAATATTATACACAGGTAAACAATAGTACAAAATCAAACCGTTCAAAATTTCACTATGCTGAAATTCTCTTCTCTGGAATGAAATTAAAGTTGACCACACATCTTGGACCAGTTAAATAACAATCTCCGACCATACACAATCTATAAAGTAGCTTAAGGATCAAATCAGAGCTATAATTAGAGTGTTAAGTTGTTAACTGGTTGTTGTGGAAGTAACGAGAAAAAAAACACTTTTTGTTAGATATAGTTGAAAAATTGTCAAGTATTTTAGATCTGTAATCATTAAAAATTTCAATAAGTATTCTCCTTTTCCAAATGTTTGTACGCACAAAAACACACAGAAACTCAAGTTTTAATATAAACAATGTATCTTCTTACTATGTGATCATAAAACAGCAAGTTTGTTAAGTTTAACAAAATTAAACTTTGTACTAGATATATTATTTTCAAATGTGTATATCTGAAGAACATGTTTTGAGAGTCAACGTTCTTATAAAAAAAAATGACTACAATAGTAAAGAAACCTTCTATTACTCCAAAATAATTACGGTAACAAAATTGAAAAACTACACAAATACCAAACACTCCTAAATGAAAATATTTAATGAGATATAGTTTTTAAAATACAACAGTTGGCATTCTCAAGTGCTTGTGAATAAATCATACCCCTATTTATAATACAAAATTACTTTCAGATGTTTTTGATTTGGAAAACAACCATGTCGTTTTTGACCAATAAATTGTAGTGATTAACAAAAATGGTCAATTTCTTATAAATGCAGCATATTATTTCAGAAATTCTCTTGTAGCAGAAACCACTTGAAACGTTTCCTTGTATCCTTTAAAACACGTTTTAATGTCGAAAGAATTTAAAAAATTGTAAATTGTACGGATTCTTATGAAGCTTATATACTAGGTTAAAGTTCTGATGTCCTAAAAAAAAAGAAAATCAAATAATAATGTTGAGTATAGTAATCTTTAATGAATTTCCAATATACAAAATGAATTCAATCTCAATTAATAAAACAACACAAATGTTGTTTGTTAACCCCGAAATGATTAAACAAATAAATCAAACTACCTGCATCAAGAAAAAAGTATTAGGTTATATCTATATTGCTGAAAATACTACCACGAAATAAGAGTTGTTAACTTTTGGTCATACTTCACCTATTACACTGCTTATTTTCTTTTAAAAGATATAGTGATTGAATCATAGTTACCCTGTAAATCCTCTTATTTGTTGAGGTAAAAATTATGTCTGTAATGTATTGGTTTATTTGTAACTGGGATGTATAAGTAGGTTCTTTAGTACAAATTATTAGTAAACTTAGCACCTTTATGTACACTAAACTTAGTACATGAAAAATAACAGTATATACATTATAACATCAGAGTCTATCTTGTCCAATTTTATACAAAGAGAAAATTGTCAAGTAAATAAAAATACCAGCCTTAATATAAAAACATTTGCATGCTGTACAACGAATTTTTAACTGATCCAACTAGATTATACACGACATTGTTTAATTAGTCTTTAGAGCTACGAATATCACCGAGTAGAACAGTAGGACCTCAGTAATATGTGATACTGGAGCTGAAATGAAAGGCTCAAGTTTCTGAAGCAATAGCTGGAGACCAGGGATGATCTCCCTTAAAAAAGTATTTTTATATTTAAATATATTGCTTAAAAAATAATTGCACGTTTCATACATAGAATTAATAATGTTCGTCCTAAGAACTTCATTAAGCCTAAGAAGTATCTAATATTTAGATAGTTCGTGAATTACTTCACTAAACCGATGTATACAATAGGACTTCTCTTTAAAATATATCTGTGATAAAATTTCCAATGTAACAACCTGTAACAAGAACACTCTACCTCAAAGGTTAAATAACAAAAAAAACTTACATGATTCAAAATACACTTCTGCTGTATCTGAGACGGTAATTTAATTTCTCGCTCATAGAGTTGCGACTATTGTTAGGTGTGGAAGGTAGAATATACTTTGTTTTGAGATAAATGAACATTCATATTCATTAATAAAGAAACGTATACATTATTCTACCATTATTTTAAATGGTAATTCATTTGTTTGAATAAATGTATAGAGCCCTATTTATGCTGATCACCACGATTTTTGTTTCAGTTGTTTTTCCGCATTAAAACATGTTCAAAACTTATTATATATTCAACTTGTGTCAAACCCGTAAAAGTACCAAATATTATATCAAAGTTTTATTACAGGAGCTACTAAAACAACCAAAACCATAAAAATTTTAAATGTTATTATTGTTAAAACAAATATTCTTTGAGCTTAGCTTGTGAGGTTATGTTAAAGTTAGAGTTGTAAGTAAGAGTTTGTAGTAGTAACACTCACTGATGATGATGACTTGGTCATTGAAACGCGTATAAGTAAATAAATGATTAATTTGTGAGTTTTGTGTATGTTTTTATTTGTTATTATCGTCACTTAAAATATCCATTTCTACACGGCCAAAATCTGCGTATCAAGAATTAAAGAAAAACATAATCCTGTCAAAATTTACTAAAGATGGACAAGTAAGATAAAACTAACATAATAGTAATCAATTCATGATTTTTTTAAAAATTACACAACCTGAAATAATTACAATTTTATACAGCCTATAAATAACTTTTTGTTTTACATCATATTACAGCAATAATACGATTATGATTAAAATTACTTCGCACTTTCCAGTTCTCTTCATTACAAATAAATTCTGCTATAAAACAATTGCCAATTAAACTAAGAGTGCACAACTATTCAATACTCGCCCTCACACAACAAGCTGTGTAAATATTTGAAATCAAGATTGTTTATTTAGTCACGATTAAGTAAAAGCATGTTTATTTAGTCACGATTAAGTAAAAGCATGTTTATTTAGTCACGATTAAGTAAAAGCATGTTTATTTAGTCACGATTAAGTAAAAGCATCTTTATTTGTCTAAAATTAAACATAATTTATAGTTTAATTATGCAATTTTTATTGATTTAAGTAAACCATTATCACTATGATTGTTATTTATCCAAGTTATAACTGGAAACATTTTTCAAAATTTACCAACGCCGATGTGACAGGTTTTACTTTCAAACAAATAAAGCTCGAAAATAAAAGGTGAAGGTTCCCCTTTTATTTACAACACATTAAAAATGCTGAGAGTAACAAATAATACCAAAGCTGAGCCACTTCCAGACCAGTAGTAGCATGTGACAATGAGAATAAAATAATAATGTGTATTGCCATATTTTAAATGTATGTTTTCTGTTAGTATTGACGGTTCTATCCATAGTTCATAAGCTAATTCACATATGTTTTTATAATTTTAAATTTGTAAGCTGAGAGATATTTTTTAATTTTAAATACAGCATGAAAACTCCAAAATTTCAATCTCAAAGGAGTAAGCAATCTTTATAAAATCAACCTGAAAAAAACAAGCATTTCCAGAAGGCGTAACAATTTTCTGTCCAACTCATTTTGAAAACTAAGGCTGGTAGAAAAAACATGTAAACGTATGTTATTTATTTTGTTATTATTAGATTCTTCTTTAAACATGGCAAGTAAGGTTGTTCTTAGTGTAACCTAGCCATTTTTTTATAATGGTTTTACATTATTAATATAATAACGTTTGAACCTTTTGGACTCCAATTATTTGGTACCAGGGAGCTCCACCAGATCCAATTAGTTAGAAGGTGTTTTGCACATGAAGGTTTAATAGTTCACTAGAACTTCAAATAAATATATAATATCTTATACCAGTGTGGACAGAATAAAATGAAGAACAGTAATATAAGGTTGATATGTCAAAGAAGAAAACTCTTTTTACAGTAGACCTCAACAAAAATTATTTTTAGCTTCGTTGACGAAATAACGTTTTCCTCATTATGAATTATGAAGTTATTTGAAGCCCAAAGTAATATTGAATAAAAATATATGCACAAGTAGTATTACAAAAATCTTTTTATAACACTTATTCAATAAAATGTAAAACTATACACATGCATAAAAATGCCAAGGATGGTGTACTTACAATAATAGTCAGCTTCAATTAGGATTTAATGGAACATAATAGTTCATATTGATATTATTAAAAAAACAAAACAAATTGCACTAAACATAATATTTTCAAACAAAACATTTATTTATTAAATAGCTCAAAATATATAGGCCTAAACGTAAATTATGGAGAAATATCATACAGGCCTATTCAAAATAGTTCCATTTGTTTATGCTGAGATTATTTACACAAATGGTTTTATTTGACTTCTTTTAAAACATTTCAAGTTATTGTTTATAGTATTTGACTGTATAAAAGCAAATTTTCCTGGGTAACCTGTAATCCCGGGTTATTCAGGCGAGTTGCGTAGTAATAAAGTCGTCTCTTTCCTACATGTTCTCTGTTAGAGCATACTGCAGTCTTTGGTTATTTTCCCGTCATGGGCTCTATTAAAATGGTATAATCTATTAATTCTTTTTGGAATATTACCTTTAATTGAAGCACGCCTATCATGTTTTCCACTAATGTTTCAAACATCAGCGGAAAGAGATTCAATGAGCTGCTTGTGTTAGTTAAGCTGGCGTATAAGTTATTGGCAGATCTATCTACGACTGATACCTCCAAAATCCATAAAAGTAAAACATTAATTAAACAAAGCAGTATACGAATGAGATTACGTTTACAACAACAGCAATCAATCAACAAGCCTAGCGGTCTGCTCCTTACTGTGCAGTATATTGTAAACCAATGTCTGGAACCAGTTGTTTATTTACTGAAAATATAATGATAAAAACGGCGTATCAGCACTATATTAAGCTCTGCTTTCTCAAAACACAGCAATTCAACATAGTACACATTATCATACCTTAAAAAAGTTATAAAGTACATAGTAATTGCATCGTAATATATGTTGGACTGAGTCCGACAGTTGAGTGGAATGGGATTAATTGTGGTGCCGGATTCAGACTGGAAAAGGTTAAACACATTATGTTTTTGACGTCTTCTGAAATGCGAATTTGTAACACATTTAAAAATACGTATGTTATTTAGTTTCTTGTATTTACTGTCCTGCTTTTAACACTGCTTTAGACAAAAGTTTCTTTTTACTAAAAGATAGCCCAAAACTGCACCATACAGTTTTCGATTACACAACTATATTCTAAAAAATACGTTACCAATCAAATTACATTATTTAACGCAAGAGAAAATTAAATAGGTTGATATGACTGAACTACTCCATTAATAAAATTAAGTACAAACAGCTGTACCTAATTAACAGGCAAGCAATTCATTTTACAACGCTTAAATCTTCAACCATAAAGCATGAAGAAATTCTGAACATGTAAACCTGTAATACATTTGAAGAAACAATGTCTATGTACTAAAATATGATAATCTGTTACACAAAACCATGTAAAATAAAATATTAACAATTTTACCTGGATCCAAATTAATATTACTTCTCTTACCTCAGCTTCAGTTTTGTCTTTGTCATCCCCACTTTTGTCTGCTTTAGGTTCGTCTTCAGTTTTTTCCTCTTTCTTATCTTCTTTAATAGGCTCTTCAATAGTATCTTCCATATCAACCTTGAAAAAAAATAGCAAATGACATACGACCCAAAGTTTAACAAAATATCTATTACAATACAAAATATAAACAAGTTAATACTTTTGTTAAATTTAAAATATTGAAAAAATCATTAAAAAATTAAATAATAAAACTCTTATTAAAAAAAAAAAAAACTGAAACCCGTTCTATTACTTACATATTTAATAACCTAATAATTGATGAATGAGTTTATCAACCATTTAAGATATAAAACAGTAGAACCTCTCTAATTCATCACGTTCGGAACCAAGAGGATGATGAATTCCATAAGCTGTGAAATTAACGTGTAATTATAGGTGAAAATAGCGTATAAATAATTATGTGACCTAATTAATGTTGGTCGTATATTATTTAAGTCGGCTGACAAAAATCAACACTATAGAAACACTAGTAGCGTGCAGTATATCTCATAAATACAAATACAGTGGTGTTACTCTATTTTCATAAGACATTAAAAAAACAATATACAGTCCAACCTCTATATAACGAACCTCCAGATAACGAAATCCTCTATATAACGAATTTTTATCTTGTCTCATGACATTTTAGAAGTTATACTGCTTATTTACCTCTATGTAACAAGTTTCGGACCTCTCAATAACGAAGTTTTTTTTCCATTTCAACCGAAGAAATGTAGTGTTGTATAGGCAGCTCACAATGGCATTTCCAGGAAATTGTTTATTTTTAGCAGGAAGGTCAACAAAACCAAGAATGGTAGGCGAAACACATGTCGGCAATTGACTGCATGTTATAGTTCGGTTCAGTTAACACGTTCAGCACGGCTAGCGTTCCGGCACGCTCTGGGTTCCCTTACAGATGCGCTCCCAGCTTATTTCCTTAGATACGGTGAGCTAACCGGCACACTCCCAGGCTAATTGAAACTTCTCTAGTGTCGATATCTGTATAAAGGTTTGATTTTTACGCCAGTGCTTTAAAAGAGTTTGGAGAACATTGTGCCCGAGTTGTTTTTAAATCTGACCATCCCAATTTAACTTTTAATGCTTCAACTGAAACAATTATTCAGGAAGTTTATTTAATTTTGTTTAACTTTTATATTTTAATGTTTTTTTTAGTTTGACGTGGCAGAATATCCGGTAAAAACGACAATCATAAAAATTTACCAAGCTTTCTGAACTAACGCAAGAATAAACGATAACTGTCCTATTAGAGTTAACAAACCAACTGGAGGTGGAAACAGACTATTGTAAATATGAGTCATTGACAAAATGCTTGGACGCCCGAAAACCTAATGTGTCAAGATAAGATTGTAGTAAACAAATGTCAGCCAATCTCTGCTATAAATAGTCTCGGACGTGACATATGTATTATCTATGTCTCCGTTTACATTATCGATCTCTATGGCTTTGTGGAACACGTGGCACAAATGATGCTAGCTCAGTTACTTATTTTTATTCGTGCCGTGAGTTTGTTGTGCTGTGAAAAAATGTCAAAAAGAAAGTGTTTAAGTGTAGCAGAAAAAGTGAGTGTTTTACGAGAGGTTGATGAGGGTGTAAAAAAGTTGGATGTTGCAAAAAAATTCGGTACACCTCAGAGTTTGATATCCACTATTCTAAAGAACCGGGATCAAATTCTAAAACAAAGTGTTTCTTATGTTTTGCAAAGAAAGAAAATGAAACTTTGTACATTCGACAATATCGATAAAGCGATGATTAAATGGGTTACGGTAATACGTGAGAAAAATCTGTCATTGTCAGGAAATCTTATTAAAGAAAAGGCTTTGGAACTTGCAGTATCATTAGGACACAGTGGCTTTAACGCAAGTAACGGTTGGATAGAAAATTTCAAAAAATGCCATAACATTGTTCAAAAAGTCATTTCGGGAGAAAGTGCTGGTGTTAATATCCCCACTTATGAATTTTGGAAAGAAAATGTGTTGGAAAAAGTTTTAAATGATTATGAACTGAAAGACATTTTCAATGCTGATGAGACTGGTCTGTTTTTTAAATGTTTGCCCAACAAGACACTAACTTTTAAAACCGACCCTTGTTTTGGAGGAAAAGGAAGCAAAGAAAGGATCACCATATTAGTGGCACCTAACATGTTAGGGACGAAAAACTCAAATTGCTTGTGATTGGAAAAAGCAAATCTCCGCGATGTTTCCGATCTGTCAAGTCCTTAGAAGTTAATTACGCGTTTAATAAAAAGGCGTGGATGACGAGCGAAATTTTCATTGGATGGATATTGAAGCTGGACAAGTAGATCTCCAAAGAGAAAAGGAAAATTGTACTTTTCATTGACAACTGCCCTGCACATCAGCATGACATCAATTCCAAACTGAAGAGTGTCAATGTGTTTTTCTTTCTACCAAATGTTACATCGATACTTCAACCACTTGATCAGGGAGTAATAAAAAATTTAAAGCTACACTAGAAAAAAAGAATTTTTAAAAAGATTGTGACTACCGTATAGAACAATGAAATCGTACCCAAAAACATTGTTAATCTAAGGGACTGCATCGCTGAATTGGTAAAAGTTTGGACGAATGACGTGAAGAAAACAACAGTTTTATTTGTTTCTCCAAAGCTGGATTTAATTCGGTCACACATGAAGAGGAAGAGGACAACATGACTTTAAGTGAATTAAAAAAGCAATGGGATTTTCTAAAGAGTTAAGGAAACGTAGCTGATGACGTTCCACTTAGAGATTTTATTTGTCTGGAAGAAGATTTCGCTGTTTCCAATTTTTCAGACGACGAAGACATACTCCAAAGCGTCTAGATGACAAACTCAAATGAACTTTTCAAAGTTGATGACGACGACTATGACAATGATTGTGATGAACCTGAAGAGAAGAACCCTACAGATCATGAAGTTTTACAAGCTTTCAAAATCATCAGGCGAGGATTTCAACTGAAAGATGGTGTACCAGACAACATTTTTGATTGTCTGAATAAATGTGAAACATTCATTGAACGTGATGTTTTATTCAAACGTAAAGTGCAACAAAAAATTACTAACTTTTTCAAGTAAAATTTTGAAAACTAGAAACGATTTAAAAAGTATTTGAAGTTACTGTATTTACAGTACTGTATTACTGTACATCGTATTTTATGTTTAATTTAATACAGTATTTGTTTCTCTGGATACGGTATGTGTAGTGTATAAAACAGTTTGTGTTGTTTGAAATTGAATTGTGTATATAAAAATAAAATACTGGTAGATTGTGTGTATTCAAATAAAATCAGTATAGGCAGTTAATAAATGTAATGTGGTTAATCAATAAGACAGTTACTAAATTACGGCTTACTGAGTTTGCTTCGATTAAATTCCACTACGTTCAAGTCATGCTTCCTGACAATGAATTGGTAAGTGTACTTATTTACCAGTAAGTTTGCATAAGCATTAGATAACTTATCATAATAGCCTACACAGAGTAGACCCTATGAAAAATATTGAATGTGGATATCTAATACAATGAAGAAATATCAATAAAACATTTTTAACAACTTGAATTTCAAATAAATTGAGACTTTATAAAACATTATCCTATATTAATATTGGCTTATTACACTAACTACGCTCGCGATATTATACTGTATCCCTTTTATTACCTCAGGTAGTATATGCGAAAGATGTGGTGGGAGCATTCTTTACAACACAACCTCGGAATAACGAATACTTCTCTACAACGAATTTTTTCTCTGGATAATCGACTTTGTTATAGTGAAGTTTGACTGTATTACAGTATCTTGTAAGAACAATAACATTAACAAGAAAAAATACGGTGATGAAATCTACAGTAAAACTTTGTTTAACTGTTATTGCTGTAATAGCAAATAATACTGTAATAACAAAACGCTTCAAGATGCAGTTCACTTTGTTTGTTAAGCTACAAACCTGTTTGTTACAGGTGGACTATTTTACCTGTAAGTTTATGTTACTGTACATTATTTTGCCACATTTATAGTTACAGTCCAGATGCTTTTATCATATAAATAGTTTTATTTGCCATTACAATCGTTTTTAATTTCTTTTCACTCCAAAATACATTACTGTGAGAGTAATATCTGTCTGTAATATAATTAATTGAGGTTATGTTTTGGAGGAATAAATCTGTCATTTTCTTTTGTAGTAGAGAATTCTTTTCTGGAGGACAGTGCAGATGATGTTTTTTACTATAATACTGTGACAAACATGGTGACAAAATACACAAGATGATGACTTAAAGAGTGACAAATTGTGCCTCAGAGAGGTTCTACTGAACAGAAGCAAAAGTTTTATTTCCTATATAACAATCATTTAGTTAAACATAATTCAATCATAGATCATAAATAAAATATACCTTTATATCTTAATTCTCTTCAATTTGCGTCTTCAACAAATATTTAACCAAGAAAGTATTTCTACTATTGGGAAAATTTATACTCTTTTCACTGGTATAGTTTTCATATGTCTTGATGTTCTCTCAACAGGTACATTGAAACTGTTCAAACACATTTTGACAAAAGAAGCCAAGAAATGCTTCTTAATTCAGTCAAGCAGAATTACAATCTACGCAGAAGATTCTATGCAAGAACTCAGGTGTTCTTTAAGTACAAGTTGATAAAAGTTCTAAGCAGCTTTCAAAACAAGACCGAGAAGTAGAAAATAGTATGAAAGTAAAGAGGTTAAGTGGCAAGAACTGTGACATCTCTCATGGAAGAGGTTGTAAACTACAAGACAATTTGCTGTTGTGAAATTCAAAGCTTTAATGAGGTTTATTCTGAAAGTTCACTTATCAAGTATTGAAATTTTAGTGCATAAGAGAGAACTGTTGTGTCAAAACTATAAAAACCAAAACTGAAGAGTTGTCATAAAATGATTTTAAATCTAATTTACAAAGTTTCACATGGATAAATTCTTGTTGAGTATGGATGAGAACTAAACCATACTCCCAGTTGAATGTGCCACCTGGTTTATGTAGAATGACAAGGTAAACTTTGAACTTCTGACAGAATCACACAAATGGCCTCATTGGCACTAATATAAAAGTTGAAGATTCATTTCAAATCTGGCTTACTTCTTCTTTATAAGTACCACATAAGTTAAAATCATATAACTTTGACCTAAGTATGATTCTTTTTTAATCTAGAAGCATTCACAGATGTTTTTAATTTATAATGAGTAAATAATGATTGGTTGAATAGTATGTTCCTAAGTAAAAACTTTCATTTGCAATTTGTTATATATATATTCATATCATTTCAAATAGGTGGGAAAATGATGCTAATTCGCTTCAACGAAATGTTTGAAAATGGTTTCATCGAGCCTTTCAATTAATTTTTAGGGGTACTTTAATGAATAGTTTTGCGAGAAACTTTTTCACATGTAATGTATCTTTTACAAATCATCAAAAAGTATTTTAGTAAAACATAACTTAAAGTGAGTACTTACCTCGGTTATAGCAGCTGACTGTAGTAAGGAACGGACATCCAGAATGCTCTGTGTAGGAGGTGTTGGTTCCCAATTTTTTATAATATTTTCAATGTCTTTTTCAGTCCGTTTATGAATATTACGTTTGGTACAAGAACTAAGGTCTTTATCCATTTCACAAATATATACCTACAACGAACAATGTTTACAGTCAATGTAATGAAATGTATCTTTAATAAATTTAAATTTTAATGAATCAAAATAGTTTTAGTTTATCAGGCTATGCACATTTAAAGTTAGGTACTGGCAATCAGTTTTGTAAGCGTGGTAACGCAGACATGAGAAGTGAGAGGAGAAATATGGCTTATGTGGAAGGGAAGACGCAAGTTCGATGCCTGATTATATGTTTGCTTGCATTGGCTTATTCTACTCTGGCTGTCAGAGAGAACAGATAGTAGCTCTCACGGTGTCAGTGGACATTAGTGGAAAGCCCCCAAAGAAACGTCAACCCTTCCACCATGTTGGGGGTTGTTTTCGTCCTATTTAAATCCCACAGATTTTAAGATTTTGTGCAAAATATCATAAGTGAATTTTAATCCAATTATGGATATTAAAACTTTAACCACAGGTTTCATTGTTAGAAGTGTGTAACGAGTCATATGGAAATAAGAAGTATTTTTCGTAGAGCATATGTTTTTAAATCATCAATGTTGCCCTTTTAAACCTTTCTTGGATAAATTTTATCTGTGGTACTGTTTTCTCCTAGTCCTTTTCTCTCCATCACAATCATTTCCTTATTGAATGAATAGATATTCCCCAAAGGTTTGTCATATGATCTTGAATTATTGAGCATGAGAAGTTAGTATTTTAAGAAGATATGTTTTTAAATACATTTAAAATAACAAATGTTGTTTGGCTTTTGAGCACCACTCCTTCGCTGAACAAACTTTTTGTCTTTGGTTTTGAAGGCCACATCCTTAGTATTGAAAAATACTGTTTTGATTTAAACACTAATCACTGTCAAATCTACTAAAACAATAACAGAGCTATTTGCTGTATGTTGTATTCTAGTGAATCAGCTATCAAACCTTTCTCCTTACTGCCGTGTTCACTATTTATCCTAGCATCGTATCTGTAACAAATCTGTCTACCGCACATACCCTAACAAAACATTGATGTCCTGTAGATTTTAATAAATGCAGTAAACCTTTGTTACTCTTGGTTTAAAATATTTGCAGATGCAGCCAGCTCCAGGTTAACTATAAATGCGGAAAATGTAAAGAGTAATCCACCTCATTTAAGTAACGGAACTGTGATATTCATGACTTACCATACATAATTAATTAATAAACTATTTCAACTATATTCAATATAATGTTCTGTAATACTATTGTTATTTCATATGCTCATCTTAGTAACATTTTATCGTACAACTCCTTTTACACAATTCATTCTGTTGTTTCCTATTTAAATTTGTTTTCTATTTCTTCTAATATAATTTCAAAATTTTTAAATATGTCAGAAAAAAGGGGCAAAAACAATTTATACTTTAAAACTTATTAAAAACTGATTTTTACAGACTCAAAAATAGTTAAACAGTATCTTCGGTTACACAGTTTTAGCATAAATAGACCTATACTTCTTTCAATTAAAAAAAAGAAAACATTGTCATGATATATATATATATATATATATATATATATATATATATATATTTAGGTTAGTTTTGGTTGGTAAAGATTATTTAGATTTTTTGGACTAGGAGACTGACAGACTTACCTTGGTAAGAGTCCACTCTGAAGTCTTGAAATAGAAACACATAAAAGCACTTAACAATGATATATTTCAACCACACAGTGGTCTTTGTCAATCGAAGAGAAAACACAAAAAGAAATATGAGAATGAAAAAATACCTTTGGTTTTGTATTGTTTTAGTAGATTTGATAGTGATTAGTGTTTAAATCAAAACAGTATTTTTCAATACTAAGGATGTGGTCTTCAAAACCAAAGACAAAAAGTTTGTTCAGCGAAGGAGTGGTGCTCAAACCCAAAGGTTTTTTTTTCATTCTCTCATATTTCTTTTTGTGTTTTCTCTTCGATTGACAAAAGACCACTGTGTGGTTGAAATATATCATTGTTAAGTGCTTTTGTGTGTTTCTATTTCAAGACTACAGAGTGGACTCTTACCAAAGGAAGTCTGTCAGTCTCCTAGTCCAAAAAATCTATCTATATATATATATATATATATATATATATATATATATATATATATATGAATCATTGCACTTAATGGTGGATCAAATTACTTACAATAGTAATATATTAACTTCATATAGTCAGTGCAACGGAAAAACAATGGATAACGTAAAATATCAAGAATATATATATATATATATATATATATATATATATATATATATATATATGAAGTTAATATATTACTATTGTAAGTAATTTTATCCACCATTAAGTGCAATAATTTTACCTTGAGTGATGAGGCACCTTTCGGTCAATTGACCATTGTCGAATCACTGATGTTTTTATGTATATGTTGTTTGTAGATTCATTAAATTGTGTATGTTTTTATAAATGTGGTATTTTTCTAGTGAGTTTAGTTCTATTGGGTTGTTATTTATTTCAAGTATGGTTAGGTTATTTTCGTAATTTGTTATTTCGTGTTTATGGGATATTAGGTGTGCTGCAACATTTGATACTTTAGAATTTTTGTTTTTGAATGCTCTATAATGTTCTTCAAATCTTATTTTAAATGTTCTGGTTGTTTTTCCTATGTAAAAAGCGTTACAGTTGTTGGCATGTGATTTTGTAAATACCTGATAGGTTATGTTTTTCTGAATTTGTTTTGTGGTTTGTGTTATTAAGATATTTTATTATTTTGTTGTTTGGTTTGTAAGTTGGAGTGTAGTATTCTTTGTTGTATATATTTGTTATTTTTTCTATTTTGTTATTGGTGTATTTATATTTTAGGTAGATTTTTTTATTTTCATTATTTTCGTGTTCCGGTTGTAGTGTTGTGTTGAGGTTAGGTTTTTTTGTGAATTTATTGTATATATTTTTTATAATGTGTTTGTTGTATCCATTTTCTATTGCTATTTTTGTAATGTTATCTAATTCTTTATTTAATTTTTGTTTGTTATCCTGTGTGTATTTTATTGCTTTATTTATCATGTTACTGTAAGTGTTAATTTTGTGTGTCCAGGGGTGGTTAGATTTGTAGTGTATTGTGGTGTTGTTGGAAGTAGGTTTCCTGTATACTGTAGTTTCTATTTTATTTTCATTTATATTTAAAGTGATGTCGAGGAAGTTGATTGTTCTATTTGTTTCTGTTTCAACGGTGAATTGTATGTTTTCGTTGTATGTATTTAGTTAGTTTAATATTATGATGTGTTCGTTGTGAATGGTAGGTTGGTATATTACAAGTATATCGTCTACATACCTTGTCCATAGTGAGATATTGTGTGTGTTTATTATAGGTTTAATTATTATTTGTTCAAAGTGTTGTAAATATATTTCTGACATGACAGATGATATGGGTCATGGGGAGTCCAGTTGTTTGTTTATAATATTTATTGTTAAATTGGAAGTAATTTTGGTTACATATGTGTTTGGTTAGCGTAATGATACTATCTATTATGTTTCTTTTTTCGTTATTGTGTATCAGTTTGTTTTTTATTATTTCTATGGTTTCTTCTATTGGGATACGGAGAAAAATATCAGTGATTCGACAATGGTCAATTGACCGAAAGGTGCCTCATCACTCAAGGTAAAATTATTCCACTTAATGGTGGATAAAATTACTTACAATAGTAATATATTAACTTCATAAAGTCAGTGCAACGGAAAAACAATGGATAACGTTATATATATATATATATATATATATATATATGAAGGTAAAATTATTGCACTTAATGGTGGATAAAATTACTTACATAGTAATATATTAATTTCATAAAGTCAGTGCAACGGAAAAACAATGGATAACGTTAAATATCAAGAATATATATATATATATATATATATATATATATATAGATTTTTTGGACTAGGAGACTGACAGACTTACCTTGGTAAGAGTCCACTCTGTAGTCTTGAAATAGAAACACATAAAAGCACTTAAACAAAGATATATTTCAACCACACAGTGGTCTTTGTCAATCGAAGAGAAAACACAAAAAGAAATATGAGAGAATGAAATAAAATAATTGTAATAACAGATTGTGTAGAGTAGAAATCAGATGTCACAGAAGCACAGATTAAAGATATATATATTGTTACCATGAACATATGAGTGATTATAGTTTATATAAGTCTGTCAGGGAAAAAGAGATAAGGCTATTTGGAAAAAAATCTATTTGTGAGATAAGGCTATTTGTGATTTCTACTCTACACAATCTGTGATTACAATTATTTTATTTCATTCTCTCATATTTCTTTTTGTGTTTTCTCTTCGATTGACAAAGACCACTGTGTGGTTGAAATATATCATTGTTTAAGTGCTTTTATGTGTTTCTATTTCAAGACTACAGAGTGGACTCTTACCAAGGTAAGTCTGTCAGTCTACTAGTCCAAAAAATCTATACACACACATATATATATATATATATATATATATATATATATATATATATATATATATATATATATATATATGAAGTTAATATATTACTATTGTTAGTAATTTTATCCACCATTAAGTGCAATAATTTTACCTTGAGTGATGAGGCACCTTTCGGTCACTTGACCATTGTCGAATCACTGAACAATAGTAATATATTAACTTCATAAAGTCAGTGCAACGGAAAAACAATGGATAACGTAAAATATCAAGAATATATATATATATATATATACAGTGCCGGCAAAAAGTTTAGGGACACCCCTACATTTATATATTTTTGCTATTGTCCTAAAACTTTCTGCCAATCATGTATTAGTAACTTATCCATGAATTGGGCATGAAAAGTTACGATTTTCCTGAAATTTTCATTCATTAATATGTAAGGGTTGGCAAATTATAATTTTTTCCCATTTTTAAATTTTTGAGAAAACCCCTGTTTTATTGCAATTAAAAATGTATAATAGAAAAAATACACATCTGATTCAAATGATACTTTATACACATGTTTAGCATAACATTTAGAATGTAAATATGCATTATTTATCATTTACAAAAAAATCACCTCTCATTTGGTACCAGGTTAACTTTGCTTTAGATTTTCAGATTTTTCAGCATAAAATTCTCACATTTCAATAGCAAATATCTAGTGAACAGAGCCACTTGGAGCGGAACTGACTGTACCGTTGTGTTCCTCTCGTCATGGCGGGGCGGGGGGACATGTGCGCGCGCATCTATTGTTTTCAGACGTTCCTCAGTTGTGCTGACATAACCCTACTCGTTCAGTGCGCTTTTCTAGTGTTGATTCCCAAAAACATGGGTCGTTCATCTGTGACTGTTGAAGTTAGGTGGCAAATTGTTGGTATGCATAAAACCGGCATGACAACAGAGCAACTGGACATGCATTGAACGTTTCTAAGACTTGTGTTGAGAACACTGTGAATAAATTTAAGAAGACGGGTACTGTCATCGATGCGCCTAGAAGCGGACGTCCCCGTAAGATGACACCTCGCCAAGATCGCAAGCTGCTTAATAGCAGCTGTTGAAGGCTCAGTCAACAGCAAGACTGAGCCATCTTACTGCAAGATCATGGAAGAAGTAATGCTTCCCTCAGCTGCAAGGTTGCTTGGTGAAAATTTCATTTTTTCAGCAAGACAATGCCCCCTGCCATAAATCCCGTCAAACCATGGCATGGTTTTGCGATCAAGATGTAGAAATTCTCCCTCGGCCAGCCCGAAGCCCTGATTTAAATCCCATTGAAAACATATGGAATACTATGGGTATGCGGTTGGAAAAAGAAGCCTACCAACAAGAACGAGCTCAAGCTAATGATCGCTCAACTCTGGAAAGACATTAGCAAGGAAGAGTGCAGAAAGCCCATCGACACCATGCCAGATCGAGTAAAAAGCTGCTACAAGGCCAAAGGCGGGCCAATAGACTATTAAGTTCATAGTTTCTTGTTTTTTTCTCAAATTTTCAATTTGACTCATTTTTTTGTATAAATGAATTGACTTAAAGCTAAAAGTTGTACTTTTTTCGCCTGTCCCTAAACTTTTTGCCGGCACTGTATATATATATATATATATATATGAGGTTTTTATTATTACTTGTAAATCATTTTTTCCACCACTAATAATTTTATCTTGTGTGATGAGGCACCTTTCGGTCACTTGACCACTGTTGAAACTGAATTAATTTTCTCTATTTTTCTGGTGTGGATGTTCGGTCCGTGATGTTGGTATTTGTTGACGTCATACATGTTTCTTCTTGAGCCGCGTGTATAATGTTTTTGAATAGTACGTCGTCTGCATATGTTGTCTGTAGGTTCATTAAATTGTTGTGTATGTTTTTATAGATGTGGTATTTTTCTAGTGAGTTTAGTTCTATTGGGTTATTATTTATTTCAAGTATGGTCAAGTTATTTTTGTAATTTGTTATATCATGTTTAAGGATATTAGGTGTGCTGCAACATTTGATGCTTTTGTATTTTTATTTTTGAATACTTTGTAATGTTCTTCATATCTTATTTTAAATGATCTGGTTGTTTTTCCTATGTAAAATGCGTTGCAGTCGTTACATGCAATTTTGTAAATTCCTAATCGGTTATGTTTTTCTGTATTTGTTTTGAGGTTCGTGTTATTAAGATATTTTATTATTTAGTTTGTATGTTGGAGTGTAGTATTCTTTGTTGTATATATTTGTTATTTTTTGTATTTTGTTATTGGTGTATTTATATTTTATGTAGATTTTTTATTTTTATTATTTTTTGTTCGGGTTGTAGTGTTGTGTTGAGGTTAGGTTTTTCTGTAAATTTATTGTATGTTTTTTATAAGGTGTGTGTTGTATCCATTTTCGATTGCTATTTTTGTAATGTTATCTAATTCTTCATTTAATTTTTGTTTGTTATCTTGTGTGTATTTTATTGCTTTCCTAATCATGATACTGTGCAAGTGTTAATTTTGTGTGTCCATTAATTACGGACCGAACATCCACAGCAGAAAAATATAGAAAATTAATTCGGTCCGTGATGTTGGTATTTGTTGACGTTACAAGCATTTTCTCTTGATCTTCGTGTATGATGTTTTTATATGGTATGTCTTCTGTATATGTGGTCTGTAGGTTCATTAAATTGTTGTGTGTTTTTAGAAATGTGGTATTTTTCTAGTGAGTTTAGTTCTATTGGGTTATTATTTATTACAAGTATGGTTAGGTTATTTTCGTAATCTGTTATTTCATGTTTATATGATATTAGGTGTGCTGCAACATTTGATGCTTTTGTTGCAAAATTATATTAAATTATATATATATGCTATACGTATTCCTTCACGGATGGAAAAATATGATGAATAGTTATTATCTGGAGTACATCCGTTCATTCTGTAGTCCATAAATTCGCAGTTCCGACGTTTCACTAGAATCTCATGCAGCATAGACAAGGTGAACCCAACAACAGTAGAAGAGCGAGCCTCTTATATTATAAGAATATAATTATTATATTATTTTATATATAATAAAAGCAGTAATGTTTAATACAATGGTTGTTAATTCTTTTACTGAACTAAAAAAAAAAATCAAAAAGTATTTTTTCTAAAATGAAAATAACACATTAATTCAACATGGAAGACATTTTTTTATTTAAATTTTTCAGAATGCATATATTTTTATGACAAACGGAGTAGAGTATGGCAAGTTATTAATGCTGATACGGAGTAATCATGAAGTTAAGAGTAGATAATGGAAGAAATATATTCATGGAGTATAGACTATTCGTCTAAAACATTTTTTTCTTTAACAAAAGAGCAGTTTATAGATCATATAGAAATAATGATGAGTTTCACAGAAAATAACCAAATATACCAAATTATTAAAAGAAATTGTATTTTATCAAAACTGAAAAAATTTGTAAGCATTACTATTTGGAGCTGTAGAAGAAAAGCTTGCTAGCAGCGAAAAGTGACTAGATTAACCGATATAGCAGCGAAAAGTGACTAGATTAACCGATCTAGCATTTCTTGTAATTTGGAGCTGTAGAAGAAAAGCTTGCTAGATCTAGCAGCGAAAAGTGACTAGATTAACCGATCTAGCATTTCTTGTAATTTGGAGCTGTAGAAGAAAAGCTTGCTAGATCTAGCAGCGAAAAGTGACTAGATTAACCGATCTAGCATTTCTTGTAATTTGGAGCTGTAGAAGAAAAGCTTGCTAGATCTAGCAGCGAAAAGTGACTAGATTAACCGATCTAGCATTTCTTGTAATTTGGAGCTGTAGAAGAAAAGCTTGCTAGATCTAGCAGCGAAAAGTGACTAGATTAACCGATCTAGCATTTCTTGTAATTTGATAGTTGAAGATCATTTGCATGCATCTGTGACATTATAACCTTACCTGAAACCCTTTTTGCTTTGCAAATGTGTTTATCTCCTCATAATGTTGCAACTTTTCATGAACACAGTCGATGATAATAAAAGGGAAATAGCCATCTATAACAGTTTTGCGGAACGCTTTAATTAAGGATTGCCTGTAACTTGCTTCCATACCAGATTCATATTCATACTCCATAATCTGAAACAATTCAAAACATTCTTTAAAAAATCAATAAAATACTGCTTATAGGAGTTATATTACCATGACAATTCATAATAAAACGTATTTCTTAACTTATTTACTAATTTCTCCACATTATATAAAAAGTTTATTTTTCAAAAATTCACAAATTTACTTCAACAAATTTTGTTTTCAAATTATTTTAATGTTGTATTTTTTAGTGTTAAATGATTGGCATTAGTCAAAAAATACTTGGCATTAAAAAAAATCCCATTATTGGCATTAACATAAAATTAGACAATCTTTATAAGTACGGTCAAAACAGGTTAGAAATGTTTATTTCCATAATAAAAATCAATAGGTTTTTGAAAGTAATAAAATATATATATATACATAGGTGAATAAGTAAACAAAAATTTCAACTGCTTGCTGTCTCATCGGCGAGCAAATAAACTCACCTACCTCCTGAATGATTGGGCATATGAAAAAAGTAATTGCAACTTTTTATGACAAAACTCTACTGTTTGTCAACAACTGAAATGAGTCATACAACTAACAAAATGATTCCCAAACACTAAAGACACGTTCTATTGACATTTTTCTGAACTTTTAATTTATAAAATATTTTCTTAAGAGCAATAGCGAAATATTCTGCTTGGCAAAGTGAAATGACATTTAAGTTCAATGGACCCAGATAGCTTGCCTTAGCAACTGGGCGGGTCCACGGGTGGCGGATAGTGGAACGGCCTACGGATATGTAGGTTACTTGTGAATAAGGATTCCGGAAGGTTTCTGAATAAGCAGGCCCGGACCAAGGCAATGGTTCAAAGGTGAGGAATTATCCCTCCTCGTCAGTCAACCGGTTGGGGTGTGGTAGAAATAACTGCTCTGACTGGGGACTGGGGTAGTTGGGAATTAAGTCCTCACAATGCTACTCTCACCTCCCAGGTGAACCAAGGGCAATGCGGCTGTGAAGTATGGGCGGGAAACTACCCTAACGACACAGTTGTAACAAAAGAGAGTAAAGCAGGCTGTTCGCTCCATGAGCAACAGTTAGTAATGTCCTGAACTTGGGGTGTGCTGAAAGGTCAGTGACTGAACACCCAATCCAAGGTGGAAGGCATAGTGCCGATGGATGAATGGCTGCAGGGTATAAAATGCAGTAGCACACGATCCCCTTGAGGAACCAGACAAAACCTTGCCATGGCAGTGGGGGTTCTGATCTGGTTGACCGTTCTTTCCCCCATACTTGGGAAGCTAATGGACCAAGTAAGTACACAAATTGATGTTGAGTCTGCACAGACAGCAGGAGCCAATGAGACGGCAAACCGTGAGTCTGTAGCAGATGTGTCAACGGCAACCACCACTGGGGGTGCGGGGGCGGCTACCAAGCTGCTGACTGCAGAAACCAGTGAAATGGTTGTAGAGTTGAGCACGCTTTCTCTACGGAGAAAGCGTAGGAGTGGAGCGGCCAGAAGGCGGCTCCGAAGAGATCAGGCGAGAGCAGCGGGAGAGCCAATAATCCTGAGCACACAACGCAGGGAAGGCCAAAACCGAGCCGAGCATGTTAACGTCCAGGGCTTGGATGTTGTGAGGGGTGAGGTGCAACAGGTGGGAAGCAATCAACCACGAGCATCAAACCCCAGCATGGAGATTGCATACTCGAACAACTGGGCTAATCTCCCAGATGTTTTGGAACATATGAGTATCGAGTGCGTGGTCAAAGAACCTGTCTTGGAGATGGGCAGTGACCACTTTACTCGGACATTTGCACATGACCAGGCCCACCAAACTATGATGGAATGGTCAGGGTCAGTAACATCAGGAGCTCAGATTTGGTACACAGATGGCTCCAAGATGGACTTCGGTACTGGAGCGGGGGTGTATTGTAAAAACCCAAGGGTAAAACTACTTTTTTCCTTGGGGAGGCATACCTCTGTCTTTCAGGCCGAAATATATGCTATAAATGCCTGTCTGGGAGAGATAGAGTGAAGGGGAATACACAGGACCCGGATTGCTATTTTCTCTGACAGTCAGGCAGCAATTAAGGCACTAAACGGACATGTGGTCACCTTGGCCATAGTCAGGGAGTGCCTAAATAACCTAGGAGCCCTGGCAAGGCACAATCAAATCAAGATAGGTTGGGAGCCAGGGCATAGGGGAATATTTGGAAATGAAGTTGCAGATGCACTGGCCAGAGAGGGGTCTTCAACTCCCCTAATTGGACCGGAGCCGGCGGTAGGTATTTCCAAATCCATGGTCAAGATTGCAGTGCGAAGGTGGATGGCTGAAAGACACTGTGAGCACTGGGTCAGGACTGAAGGAATGAGACACAGTAAGCAAACCCTTAGGAAACCTTCCTTGGGGCTGCAGGAGAGTCTCATCTATCTGTCTAGGCAGGAATTGAGCATAGCCACAGGTCTACTCACGGAACACTGTGGACTAAGGAAACATCTGCATAGTATGCAGAAGATCTGCATATCTTCAAAGATGAACCAGTGTGCAGATTATGCGGGCAAGAACTGGAAACCGCCACACACATCATTTATAGATGTGAAGCACTTTCCGAGAGACGCTTCAACCTCTTTGGTGATAGCACAGCTCAGGTAAAACACTAGTCAGTAAACTTCTAAACCTGGTAAGAGGGAAGGGGCTCTTTGACTAGATCAGGGAGGTAAGTACAATATACCTAAGGTAGCGGTGCTTCGGGCAGTTTAAACCCGCTCCCAAGTTAATAAAAAAAAAATAATAATAATAATAAGTTCAACGGAATATTTTGCTTATCGTGTATGAATGGTTGAAACAATTGAGTATATTTTTATCCCATGAAGGAGTAACCTTAGTTATCCTTATCTCTCTGTGATGAGACCTTCATTATGGTTACTCTAGGTTGAGTATAGGACTTGTTTCTCTCACCTCCTTAGAAACATCACTTTTTCAACACAGGATTAACATACATAAAATTCACCTTATTTTTAACTGTCTTTCCACTTTCTACATCCGTTTCTTCTTTTTCAATCTCTACCACAAAGTAGTCATCAAGAGACAAAATTCTTGGAGCTGAACCACCCATTTCCATTTCTTTATCCTAAAAATAGAATTTATATTAAAACTGAAACCATAGATTTTAATTAAAAATACAATTCCATTTTAACACCTAATTTCTCTACGTAATTTATGACTACAAAATAAGTTTTTGCCTCAAAAAATGTTAGTATTTCCAAATTAATTAGGTAACGGGTTTCATAGTGCCCAAAATCTCATTCTGAAATGTAATTATTTTATACTTTCTAACATCGAAAGACCATATTATTACTAAAATGACATTAGTATCTTTATAATATTATTATTTATCTTTAGGAATTTGTGGACTAGATAGGAGACTGACAGACTTGACTAATGGCAATAGTCCAAAACTGCAATCTCTTGGAAATAAATAAGTAGACACATATAAAAACTTAACACACTATTGAAATATTTCGATCAAAAATTATCTTCATTATTATTTATCTTTTATAGATAAAAGATTTTTATATATAATACCTTATATATCAATAATAAAAATTGTAAACACAAATTGTTTTTCCAATATATTTATTTGAAACTACCAGATACATAGAGTACTATAAATTTAGTAAAATCGGGTACTTCTAACTTGATATTGTTAGATAATCTGCACTATTATTACTAAGCACTAAATCTACTTTAATAACTAAATAAATAAAACCAACTAACCTATTTTTTATTTACTTAAAATTAGTCCACAGTGCTCAAGAAAATTTATTTTATTTTTAATAACGTTGAAATATCTGTATTAAGCGTAATTCAAACTGAACATCAAGATCAATAGAAAATGTCACTGTAAAGTAGCTTTAAAAGACATTAATTATAAATAAATAACATCTTACACCACAACACTTTCTATTTGTGTCCTGGTGTACATTTTGATCGCAAGGCAATCGTCTTTAGAGGAAATTATGATACTTACTTATTATACGGAGGACACTAATAGGTACGTAGTAATATTCTATAAAGTTACAACCAAATCTATCCTGACTAGATACTTCATAGGTATGAGGCGTATACTGAAACTAAGTACCGTTTCATTATACTGCCGCCGTAGCGGTGCAATCGGTGTTCCGCGCATGTGTACTAGTCGTCCTTGTTCACTTTTTAGTTGTTGTACGTTGTGTTTTTAGTTTTCTCTGAACGTTTAAAATGTTTAGGACAATAAGTGTTCCCGCCGATTGTGAGATTCGTTCTGTAATAAGATTTTTGAACGCAAGGAATGTGAAACCGGCTGAAATTTATCGTGAAATCTTATTTCACCTGTCACAATTTTGTTTAAAAAATCCTCACCATCATCATTGTACCGTGTGCACTTCCGAGTCTCTTGGTTTTGTGCACGTCATTCAGCATTTTTGGAACCCATCGGGAACACAGCTTGCGATAACCTAAGCGGCCCATAACAATTTCGTATAAAACAGTACGTGAAATTTGTTGGAATTCGTAAGATAGCGTTGTCATAGTGAAACGTCTGTTCTTTCGGATTTTTTCGTCAACTGCCCTTACCAGATCATCGGTAACAAGAGACGGTTAACCGCTCCGATTCTCGTCATGCAGATTAGTTCGACCGCTATTGAACATTCTAACCCAATTTCTCACCATTCCTTCACTCTTCACGTCTTCCCCATAAACATCTTGAAGTTCACGATAAATTTCAGCCGGTTTCACATTTCGTGCGTTCAAAAATCGTATTACAGAACGAATCTCACAATCGACAAGAACACTTATGTCTTAAACATTTTAAACGTTCAGAGAAAACTGAAAACACAAAGTACAACAACTAAAATGGCGCGACTCGATAGCCAGTGAACGAAGACGACTAGTGCACATGCGCGGAACAACGATTGCAGCGCTACGGCAGCAGTAGAATGAAACGGTACTTCAGTATATGCCTCGTATATTTTAATATAGGTATATAGTAATGTTGTTTAAAATTACAACTAATTCTATCCTAACTGGAAGTTTTATAGGTATATTTAAACCCTGTTGCGACTGCATGCCCAAAAAGTAGTCCCAACTATAATGTGAATAAATAAACCTTACAACCTAACTTTAGCATGTTTTCCGCAGATAATTTGCGTGTTGGTTCAAGTTAATTTATTTTCCTATGAAGTATCCAATCAGGATAGATTTGGTTGTAATTTTATGAACAATACTACGTACCTGTATTAGTGGCCTCCGTATAACATGTATATACCAAAATTACTAAAAGGCTAACTCACAAGAAGTTACTACAAGAGTAGTTAGTCCTGTAGTGTTTTTCTATGACGATGATTGCTTTCCAATCGAAGTCTACACCAGGACATGAATAATAAGTTTTTGTGGTTTATGAGGTTATATTTATATATGATTAAATATTACACCACATTTGTTTCAAGTTATTTCTTTATTAAGATTTCTTATTTAAGACCTCACTTTAAAAAATTGACATTTTTATCAAGTAACAAAATCAGTAAATAGACTTCATAAATTATATAAAACCCTATAAAAATTATACAACTCATTATCAACTTAAACAGTGAAATAAATAATACCAGGTATAATAATTCTACATTGTTAATAGGAAATTATAAAATAATATTGTTTACTATGTATTTTAATATCTGTTAGTTTTAAAAACCTATTTGATTTCAATTTACAACCAAAAAGATTATGCTAGAATTTATTAATCCATCCTGGGCTGGATAATTTATAGACGGTTGACAAAAACAGAACATGATTTATGAGTGATACGCTCACATTCTAATTTTACCTTATTTTCATTTTATGCAAATAAATTACACAAATAATATATTCTAACACCCTAAATAATTTTGTTGTTGCTTTTAGACCTAAAAAAAGGCTAGTTATTCAATTGTAATGTTTACGGTTATTAAACAATAAGTTTTGATAAGGCAATTTGTATTTAATAATTATAAACTAAATTACCTTTATTAATTTAGCAACATAAGTTTTGCCAGAACCAGGTGGCCCTCTTAGAATTATAACAATTTTGCTTGGCCTGCTGTTACGTCCTGGGTTATTCAAAATGTCTTCAATGAGCATTGGAGGAGACTGAGGTTGCTGCTGTTTTTGCTCGGCAGATGCTTTCTGTGAAGAAATATCTTCCTTTGTGCTTGGTTTTTCATTTTTAGAACTAGAAAAAAATTATTTGCTTCGTGTAAAAAAAATAATTGCAGTACAACGTATGCAAGTTGACATTAGTTTTGTTTAAAAAAAATAACCTTTTTCCATCAGATTTTGAAAAATTTTTGACAATTATTTTAAGAAATAATTTTAAGCACAAAGAATTTAAATTATTTTTATGTCTTATATTTCTGTTAGGTTTCTTGTGAATAAAAGTATGATATTTTTCTGCCTTACTGAGCATTCTCAACTCTTAGTTTTGACACATTTTGGATGATATCCATTAATCACAACTTCCACCAATCATAATCTATGTATAACTCACGAGATATAACAGCGCATGAGGGGATGTTGACTAGTGGACATGGAAGGCCAAGCACCTGTCTACCCCTCTCTCAGTGGTGAACAAGACACAGTGATTGTGGCTGACTGTTTAATATAGCTACAAAGTTTGTCAAACACTGAGTCAGCGAGCCCCCTACTCCGCTATGGCTGACCAAGTCTCTTCTAATATTTCACCAAATGGGATGTAATAACATTAACAAAATTGTTATTCTATTTAAGGAGGTCACAGAAACCTCTATTGATCTAATGTAACTAGTTCCTTAAGAACCCTAGTACCTAGATCTTAAGTATGACGACCCCCGTATCAACATATTCAGAGCTAGGACTACAAAGGGCCGGACTTTCATATTCCATGTGTTTATTATTACATGGTGACAACGTTAAAAATAATCCGTCAGAAAAAATGTTGAAGCTCAAATAGAATTTAAAAAAAAAAACAATTACTGCTCTATAGAGTCAATTAGGAAATATAAATAGAAAGAATCAAATCAAAGACATTCTAGAATGGTCTACTAGAGCCTAATTACAAAGAAGAAAAATTCTATGGAGTTCAAACACAATTTAAAAGGGGAAGTATCAAATCCAAACACACATCTATGGTTAAGTCCTAATAGGATTCGAAATGAGAAAAATCCACGACATAAGTAAGAATTTTGTATCTTAAAAAAAACAGTTTATTCTGTTGAATAAAATAATTGTTTTAAAACTGAATTTCATCTGTGTGAGTCTAAAGCAGGTTTGCCTTGAAGGAATTCCCTCCCTGGGGCAATATAACCCAAAGGATTAAATCTCAGCAAGTTATTTTTTTTATTAGCAGGTCTAGTGACTCATTCTCTGGTAGAATTTTAAAGCAGTAGCACAGGTTCTGAATTGGTCAGGTCTACCTGAGTCAAATTTTTACCTGCACCATTTGCGTTATAGAAAAGTGTGGATAAAAAAACCAAGATAAAATAAGGCCAAGAGGATGCTACTTGCTGGTAAGTTTGACAGTCGCAAAACACACACACACACACACACACACACACACACACACACACACACACACACACACACACACACACACACACACACACACACACACACACACACACACACACACACACACACACACACACACACACACACACACACACACACACACACACACACACACACACACACACACACACACACACACACACACACACACACACACACACACACACACACACACACACACACACACACACACACACACACACACACACACACACACACACACACACACACACACACACACACACACACACACACACACACACACACACACACACACACACACACACACACACACACACACACACACACACACACACACACACACACACACACACACACACACACACACACACACACACACACACACACACACACACACACACACACACACACACACACACACACACACACACACACACACACACACACACACACACACACACACACACACACACACACACACACACACACACACACACACACACACACACACACACACACACACACACACACACACACACACACACACACACACACACACACACACACACACACACACACACACACACACACACACACACACACACACACACACACACACACACACACACACACACACACACACACACACACACACACACACACACACACACACACACACACACACACACACACACACACACACACACACACACACACACACACACACACACACACACACACACACACACACACACACACACACACACACACACACACACACACACACACACACACACACACACACACACACACACACACACACACACACACACACACACACACACACACACACACACACACACACACACACACACACACACACACACACACACACACACACACACACACACACACACACACACACACACACACACACACACACACACACACACACACACACACACACACACACACACACACACACACACACACACACACACACACACACACACACACACACACACACACACACACACACACACACACACACACACACACACACACACACACACACACACACACACACACACACACACACACACACACACACACACACACACACACACACACACACACACACACACACACACACACACACACACACACACACACACACACACACACACACACACACACACACACACACACACACACACACACACACACACACACACACACACACACACACACACACACACACACACACACACACACACACACACACACACACACACACACACACACACACACACACACACACACACACACACACACACACACACACACACACACACACACACACACACACACACACACACACACACACACACACACACACACACACACACACACACACACACACACACACACACACACACACACACACACACACACACACACACACACACACACACACACACACACACACACACACACACACACACACACACACACACACACACACACACACACACACACACACACACACACACACACACACACACACACACACACACACACACACACACACACACACACACACACACACACACACACACACACACACACACACACACACACACACACACACACACACACACACACACACACACACACACACACACACACACACACACACACACACACACACACACACACACACACACACACACACACACACACACACACACACACACACACACACACACACACACACACACACACACACACACACACACACACACACACACACACACACACACACACACACACACACACACACACACACACACACACACACACACACACACACACACACACACACACACACACACACACACACACACACACACACACACACACACACACACACACACACACACACACACACACACACACACACACACACACACACACACACACACACACACACACACACACACACACACACACACACACACACACACACACACACACACACACACACACACACACACACACACACACACACACACACACACACACACACACACACACACACACACACACACACACACACACACACACACACACACACACACACACACACACACACACACACACACACACACACACACACACACACACACACACACACACACACACACACACACACACACACACACACACACACACACACACACACACACACACACACACACACACACACACACACACACACACACACACACACACACACACACACACACACACACACACACACACACACACACACACACACACACACACACACACACACACACACACACACACACACACACACACACACACACACACACACACACACACACACACACACACACACACACACACACACACACACACACACACACACACACACACACACACACACACACACACACACACACACACACACACACACACACACACACACACACACACACACACACACACACACACACACACACACACACACACACACACACACACACACACACACACACACACACACACACACACACACACACACACACACACACACACACACACACACACACACACACACACACACACACACACACACACACACACACACACACACACACACACACACACACACACACACACACACACACACACACACACACACACACACACACACACACACACACACACACACACACACACACACACACACACACACACACACACACACACACACACACACACACACACACACACACACACACACACACACACACACACACACACACACACACACACACACACACACACACACACACACACACACACACACACACACACACACACACACACACACACACACACACACACACACACACACACACACACACACACACACACACACACACACACACACACACACACACACACACACACACACACACACACACACACACACACACACACACACACACACACACACACACACACACACACACACACACACACACACACACACACACACACACACACACACACACACACACACACACACACACACACACACACACACACACACACACACACACACACACACACACACACACACACACACACACACACACACACACACACACACACACACACACACACACACACACACACACACACACACACACACACACACACACACACACACACACACACACACACACACACACACACACACACACACACACACACACACACACACACACACACACACACACACAGTGTTTCCTAATACATTTTTAACATCTATTCAATTGTATTTACCACTCTAGAAAGTACACACTTATAGACACAACCATTAATTTCTTTAATAAATTTTTTAATGCATTTCTGTATTATTCATTTTTATAATAAATAATAATTTGTAATTTATTTTGTGTTTAAAAGTATGTATTTAATAAATTGAAACACATCTTACCTAGGTTTACTGTCTTCCTTTGACTTGTTATCATGTTGGTTTCTATCTCTAGGACCGCCACCACGTCTATCTGTCTGACCACTGGATCTAAATTTAATCATTCAAAAGCATGCTTCAGCCACAACAAAAATAAATCTAAATAAAATAACATCTACAGAAATAAATACAAGCTCCTAAGAACAAAGTAATAAAAAACTTGAGTGCAAGTGTTTTTTAAACATAAGCTCTCCTTTTGTTCTGAAATAAGGGACAATCATAAGTTGTGTGGGCAAGGTAAGAGACGAGCTTCTTAGCATTCCATGGATTCACAGTGCCGTTGCCGAGTTCATCGTGTGGCAGAGGGAGTAACCCTGAGTAGTCCAAGGACTTGTGATGTATGTTTAAAGAGGCCTCTTTGTGATGATCATCGACACTCACCTTTACTACTCATGTTACCCCCTCTACCTAGCCAAATTTCATAAGACCCTGCTAATGCAGCTTTAGACCCTCGTTCTAAAGAAGGACTTACTGCAGTTCTCGACAAGCCAAGGTCTTTTAGTAGGTTATTGTAGGGAGATTTTGCTGGTATACCTCCCGCTCCCACTTCTAATGTAAAAAAATTGGACTTACTACAGTTCTCGACAAGCCTAGGTCTTTTAGGTTATTGTAGAGAGATTTTGCTGGTATACCTCTCGCTCCCACTTCTAATGTAAAAAAATTGGACTTACTGCAGTTTCGACAAGCCAAGGTCTTTTAGTAGGTTATTGTAGAGAGATTTTGCTGGTATACCTCTCGCTCCCACTTCTAATGTAAAAAAATTAACTGTATAGTTATTTTTAGTCAATTAATTTATCATGTCATAATACTCTTTCATTTTTATTGTGTGGTATTTGGGTGTGTTTGTTTCCCAAGGTACTGTTAGTTCCACTAGGATACGATTAATATTCCAAAAAAAGGAATATATCCGGTTTAGATGACGAAACACCAACATCCTCATATGTATCCATTAGAATAGTCCCATCAGGTACAAGACCTAGGATTGAGTAGGGCTTGCTCTTAGAGTTTACAATTGAGCTTGCTTTTATAAAGCGGATTTCTCTCCTGCTTGTGGTCAATCCTTTTAGAGCTCTAGCTACCGAGAGACTTTCAGCATCACGTATGATTTGAAGTACTCTATTACGGTGACGTGAGTAATGACTCCTAACAAAAAAGACCTGACACCCCATCAATAAGTGCCTGGCTGTACCTATTGCCTCATCACAAGTATAGCAAGTTTTTTCAGAGGCTTTCCCCTATCTTACCCAGTTACTCTAATCTGTAAGAGTCATCTACAGTAGTAGGCTAAAGGTAAAAGTTGAATAGGGCGGGTGACCAGTCATATATTAAGGTACGCCACCTCAAAGTTAACGGGATGCTAAACACCTGCTTATTGTTAACCACTCATTCTACGAGGGCTATTCAGAAAGTAAGGAACGTTTTTGAATTTTAAAAAAAATAAGTACATTAAAAGATTTTTATAATATACATCTGAAAGAGCAACTAAAATACTACTTTTCTACATAGTCACCAAACAAATTGAGACATTTATTGTAGCAGTGTACAAGTTTTGAAATTCCTTCATCGTAGAATTCTGCCGCCTGCGATGTCAGCCACTCAGTGACTCGCGCCTTGAGCTCCGGGTCGTTGTCAAAGCGCTGTGTTGCTAGCCAGGTCTTCATTCTTGGAAACAAGTAAAAATCGCTTGGTGCAAGGTCAGGACTATAGGCCAGATGAGGAAATACCTCCCATTTGATTGACTCAAGGAGTTCTTTGGCACTGTTTGCTGTGTGAGGTCGGGCGTTGTCATGCACAAACAAAATTTTTGACGTCAATTTCCCTCGACGCTTGTTTTGAACTGCTCTCCTAAGGTTGCGCCAAGTTTCACAGTACCGTCTAGACTTTATTGTTGCACCACGTTCAAGAAAATCAATAAGAAGCACACCTTGCCTGACCCAAAAAACCGTCGCCATAATCTTCCTTGTTGACAATGTTTGCAAACATTTTCTTGGTTTTTTGGGGAGCTTGTGTGCCCCCACTCCATGGACTGTAATTTCATTTCGCAATTAATGTGTTTTACCCATGCCTCATCACTAGTTACGATGCGATCCAGTAGTGAATCACCATGTCTGTCGTAGGCATCCAGAAATGTCAACTTGCCTTCATTCGCTAACCTTTATGGTGGTCAGTGGCCATTTTCGGCACCCATCTTGCACAACATTCGTGGTAGCCTAACCTTTGTGTGACAATTTCAAACAACAAAGTCCGTGAAACTTGTGGGAAACAAAGTGAAAGCTCAGTTATCGTGAATCGGCGGTTTTTGCGAACCTTTTCATCAACTTTAGCGACCAGTTCATCAGTCACAATGCCCGGGCGTCCGCTCTTCGCTTCGTCATGAACGTCAGTTCGGCTATTATTACACAGAACTTTCATTCATTACGTTGTTTCCGTAAACTTCACACACTTGGCAATAAATGTCTATCGGTTTTAAATTTGTTGCCAACAAAAACCGTATCACTTATTGGACCTCACAACTGGCGGGATTTTCAATCCCAGCGCACATCTTCAGTTGAAATTGCGAAAAAACGGACACCGCAGAAATGTTCTCGTTGTCACGGCTGGACGCCGACTGAGTTACCGAGTGCGCATGTACCAAAATGTACAAGATCGGCGCGCGCCTGGCGGCGTCAGACAGAAACGTTCCTTACTTTCTGAATAGCCCTCGTACATTTCTAGGTTCATTGCGTGCAAAGTTGTGTGGGCAAGGTAATATATAAAAAGAAAAATACATATGACAAGAAAATTAGGAATAAAACTATTAAACAATGGATGCAATAAAAGATAATATACAAGTATTACTGTTATGTTTGAATATAGTATTTTGTTATGATACAAATACAGTATATTCCAGTTAATTGAACTAATGTTTAATTGGAAGAAAATTTAAAAAACAAAAATGAATGTATGTTGTGCACACAAAATTATGCTAGTTCAGTGGTCCTAAGAAGTGGTTATTTGGACTAATCTGATTGGTAGTTTGTACATACACTCCAGGTTATATTCACAGCTGCTTCAAGGTTCATACAGAGAACACTGTATTCTAGAGATATTATATCTACCTTAACTTACTACTTTCTAAGCGCATATTTAAGCACCATTCATTCTGCCGTTTGCAATAATTATAGTTCGATTCAGAATGTACTGAATAAAACAAAAAATGAGTGTATGACCGATTCGTAAAGTATTACCCTTTACTTTCAAAACTTCGTTTAATATGACCAGCTATTTAAATGGACCAAACCATGCCAATCACAAAGTGGTTCAATTTTTGCAATCTTCTGTACAATATTGTTTAGCCATAAACAAGCAACACACATAGTTTCTATACAACTTGTTAAGACCTTTGAAGATCTCAAATTGGTGGATGTACAGCAAGTGAATAAAAAACATATGGAATTAAAAATATTATATACATATTTACTCTATCAATAACATAGAAGATACCTTTAAAACGTTACATATATGTAATGAGAGAAATATAGAAAGTAAAACACAACATATAAAACTGATAAAATCAGATAAACTAAAAGTTCAATGAGAGCCACTTGGTAGAACAGAACCTCATCTACTACTCTTCCTAAGGTAAGACAGTAAAATGAATTACAAAGATTCTTGACGGTCGATGAGTTTGAATTCTTAGAAACAACTCCTTAATTGCTGCTTTATCTACCTTTTATACTATTACCTTGTTGATAAGGATGGGCATTTTATGCAGGGTTTTATACTATTACCGTGTTGATAAGGGATGGGCATGTTATGCAGGGTTTTATACTATTAGCTTGTTGATAAGGATGGGCATGTTATGCAGGGTTTTATACTATTAGCTTGTTGATAAGGATGGGCATGTTATGCAGGGTTTTATACTATTAGCTTGTTGATAAGGATGGGCATGTTATGCAGGGTTTTATACTATTAGCTTGTTGATAAGGATGGGCATGTTATGCAGGGTTTTATACTATTACCTTGTTGATAAGGATGGGCATGTTATGCAGGGTTTTATACTATTAGCTTGTTGATAAGGATGGGCATGTTATGCAGGGTTTTATACTATTAGCTTGTTGATAAGGATGGGCATGTTATGCAGGGTTTTATACTATTAGCTTGTTGATAAGGATGGGCATGTTATGCAGGGTTTTATACTATTAGCTTGTTGATAAGGATGGGCATGTTATGCAGGGTTTTATACTATTAGCTTGTTGGTAAGGATGGGCATGTTATGCAGGGTTTTATACTATTACCTTGTTGATAAGGATGGGAATGTTATGCAGGGTTTTATACTATTACCTTGTTGATAAGGATGGGCATGTTATGCAGGGTTTTATACTATTAGCTTGTTGATAAGGATGGGCATGTTATGCAGGGTTTTATACTATTAGCTTGTTGATAAGGATGGGCATGTTATGCAGGGTTTTATACTATTAGCTTGTTGATAATGATGGGCATGTTATGCAGGGTTTTATACTATTAGCTTGTTGATAAGGATGGGCATGTTATGCAGGGTTTTATACTATTAGCTTGTTGATAAGGATGGGCATGTTATGCAGGGTTTTATACTATTAGCTTGTTGATAAGGAGGGGCATGTTATGCAGGGTTTGCTTCTTATTTATAAATGTAAAGGTGATTATATAGGTAGTTGTGCTACACCCTAATGGAACAATTAATTCGGATAATTTTGTTTGTATAACATGCATTTGTTGTTTTTTTTGTCCAATAACCAGAATCTACTGTAATTTATTCATTAAATACCTATACCCTCCATAACTACACACTGTAATGCCAAGCTTACCCTGAGAATACTGGAGGTTTAATCCACTCATCACAACACTTGTCTACTCAAGTTGCGTAACCATATAATATAACTCAAAGGCAAAGATGAGTTATACTAACTTATATGTTTTACATGCTGGTTGCTACTAATGTACTTTACTTGACAACAAGTTTTTTTTTTTTAATTCGATGACTTTAGTGAAAGCAAAAGTAGATTGAATTTCAATTCAATATAGAGTAATGCATACAATAAGTACATTTTTCCGCCTTTCTAAACATTCAAATATTTTTCTTTTTTGAGATGTTCTGGATTAACTCTATTCTTAAAATTTTAAACAGTACTCATTGTTTAACACGCTGTATGCCAACCAATTTTTTTATAACCTTTAAACACAATTTTTTGTTTTGTAGTATTTGTTTAAATAATGACAAAACCTAATAACATATTATCTTCTAGTTATTCATTTAAACTAGTTCATTTCATAACGTCGTAGGACACCGATGACTGTCATGACTAGATATAAATATTTATACTAAGAGTCGCCGTGTTGGTCACATTGTCCGGCATACTACACATTCCTCAGGGCCAATCTTCCAAATGAATGTAACATGTTAACATTGTTATTGTATTTTTTTCAATATAAATTCAAGTATAAATACGAGGTCTGTTCAAAAAATACGCGGACTGAGGTCATAAAAAAAATGTACTTTATTTGGAAGTTACACGTCTGGGTGTCCTTCAAATTACTCTCCTCCCCAACGCACACTTATCCCAACGGTGTTTCCACTTGTTAAAACAGTCCTGGTACGCTTCTTTTGTGATGGCGTTCAGCTCCTTCATCGCACTTGCCTTAATCTCCGAGGAAGAACAGTGCTCGAGTGTTTGGCCAAAAACTCACGAGTTCTGAATGCTGAGTGAGCTGGAGCATTGTCGTGATGGAAAAACCAGTTATCACTTATCCACAGTTCTGGCCTTATGCGTCGGACGGCGTCCCTCAGACGTTTCAGTACTTCAGTGTAGGTAATCTGGTTGACTGTAGAACCTTCACAGTCGTCTGTTGACTCGTAGTGAACAACACCCTTAGCATCAAAAAAAAAAAACTGTCAGCATCACCTTGACATTCGACCGAACTTGGCGAGCTTTTTGGGTCTTGGGGACGTTTGACTCACCCATTGGGATGACTTGACCTTCGTTTCAATGTAGTAACCATACACCCATGATTCATCACCGGTTATAATTCTTGACAAAAAGTTCTCATCTTCATTTCAACGATCAAGCAGTACCCGACAAACCTAGACGCAATTGGCTTTTTGGTCGTCGGTCATCAAATTTCACAGCGACGCGGTGTATCTTCAATTTTTTGGTCAAAATCTCGTAACAAAATCTAACTGATATCCCACACTCTTCGGAAAGCTCCCTAATGGTCAGACGTCGATTTTCGTGCATAAGGGTGTTGATTTTGTCAACGTGTGGGTCGTCAGTTGACGTTGAAGGACATCCAGGACGCTCATCGTCATCAATTGACTGTCGGCTACCCTTGAAATGTTCATGCCACTTGAAACATGCAGTACGCTTTATGGCAATATCGCCATAGGCCGTGTTAAGCATGGCAAATGTTTCTGTTGCAGATTTCCCTAGTTTTACACAAAATTTCACAGAATTCGTTGCTCCTTCAGGCTGTCCATTTTAAAATCCGGCAAACAAAAAAAAACACTCTTTACTAAACTGTGTGTAAGTCATCAACAAATGAAGATATCTGCGACTGAAATACCGCGTTTAAATCAGCTGATTTATACGAACCTAGCGACACCAAGCGAATTCTCCTGAAACTAACTTGAGCCGCTTAATTCAAACAGTCCGCGTATTTCTTTAACAGACCTTGTACATACTATAACATATTTTCACAATGTTATATTTTTAAACGATAAATATAGCTAATAGATTTTTCTCACGTATTTTGTAGATACATAATTTAATTTTTCAGCATAACTGTAAATATTTTTTCTCGAATTATTAGAATGCAAATATAATCTGAACATTATTCTTACATTTATGTTTGTGTTGTTTCAGTACAAGTATGTTATAAATTGACCTGTTTTAATAAATTGTATTTGATCTTATGAATTGTTGGACGACGTTTTAAATTAAAGTTTTTAGTTTCTAATTTTCGAATTGTTCAGTTTTTTTAGGTGAATTTTTTATGGATCATATAAAATGTACCACTATTCTAAAACATAATGTAGTTCTACTAAGAAGTGTAAATAAAAACTATTTCCTTCTAATATTCCCTTGTAATTCTGAACTTTTAGTTTCCCAAAAATTATAGTCTTGTAAAATATAATAAAATTTAATTGAACGTCAAATTGCAACACACAGAGTGTTGGACACATCATATGGTTAAAAACATCTAAAGTTAGGTCTACATTGTGGGTCACGGGTGACCCCCCCCCATAGCAATCAATGTGTTTAACAGATGAGTATTGTTTAAAATTAATCCAAAACATATCAAGGATGAAAAATATTTTAATGTTAGGAAAAGCAGAAAAATATACTCAAATGTATACAAATTTTCCTAACAGAAGTGAAGGTAAGTATATTGAGAATAGAAAAATGCCCATAACATTTATCTACCGTTAAGTAAAGAGAGTGTAGTTAAGCTAACGAAAACCCCTGCTATTAGCTTCCATTGAGAGTTTCATTACCCCACCCACATTTCAAAGTAAAGAATTTGAAAGTAAGAGATTCAAGATAAAGAAAGGTTAATGTTACAACCTTGAATTAAATGTGAATTTATGGGGTGGCACAAAAGTCATTGCACAATACAGTAAACAAAGACTTGATTTATTTTTTATTAGAAAAAAACTTACGATTAACAACTTACAATTATGTTTCATGTTCAAAGTGTTTTCCATCTTCACTAATAAATCTTTCAAGTCGTATTACATGGATTTTTTCGTATGGTGTGTCATCAAGGACTGTTTATTCTCGAATGTTCCAGACCATCAACGAAATGAAATACTATATACACAAGGCATTTGAAGATTTGGACGGTGATACCAGAGTATGCCATAGAGTATGTAACAGTGTATGAGAGATACTTGAAAGATGTATTAGTGAAGATGGAAAACACTTTGAACACACAAAAAATTGTAAGTTGTAAATTTTTTTGTAACAAAAAATAAATTCAGTCTTTGTTTACTGTAGTGTACAGTGACTTTCGCAGCACCTGTATATACAAGTAAGATTAAAGAAAACTTTAATGTTGAGGCCAAACTGACTAACTGTAATTAGAACTAAGTTTATAATTATTTAACAACAAATAAGAAGACAGCTGTTTTAACAAGTCACAAATGATTATTTATTAGGATGATTGTATTTATAGAAATAAGTGGTTTATGAATTTGTCTTTTTTAGTACAGTCAGGGACATTGTTGTTCTTTCTTCAGACTAAAATTTTTAAAATGATTTATTGAAAAGAACAAAAAATTAGTTGTAGAAATGTTACCCTATTAAATAATCATTCTAGTTACAAGTTAAAAAGTTCATTCTAAAAAGTTAAAATCTTTTTATTTAAAAAAATTTCATATGAGACAAAATGGTATACAAGTTAGTTTTTATTTATGACCAACTTTTTTATTTCATACAGTGGTAAATTTCCCTTCAACACGTTCAGCACGGCTAGCGTTCTGGCACCCTCTTACGAAGAGGGTTTCCTTACGAGGCACATAGAGCATGCCGGTGCGCTCCCAGCATATTTTCTAGGAGACGGCGAGCTCATCGGCACGCTCTCTCCCAGGCTAATTGAAACTTCTCTAGTGTCGATACATGTTTGTATAAAGGTTTGATTTTTACGTCAGTGCTTCAGAAGAGTTTGGAGAACATTGTAATAGGTTTACATGCAATCTAACTTGGTTGCACTTTATTAAAATGATTGTTCTTTCTAAATATAAATTTTTTTTTTAAACTAGACATTGTGATTAAAAACAATATTAACCCTTAGCACTCTGCATATGAAATATACTATTTACCACTAGTGTGGAATTAGTATACAAAATAAATTTCCTAGACATGTTTAATGTTGTATTTAAATTGAAATTCTTACTTGTGTGTAAAGATAGAATGGATTACAAGTTTTTTTAGTGATTAAGATATGTCTACAGGTTAATAGGATTCAAAATGTTTTTTGATTATAACAAATTTGGAAATTTGTCTGAGTGTAACAAGAGGTTAGATACACAAGTTGTTATAATCGTAACAGAGTACAAATGTACAAATTGAACAGATACCAGAATTCCAAACCAAAATCAGCAAGCTCAGACGTAAAAGTGTTTAATGAATTTTGATAATTCATGTCAAACATGTGCATCAAACATGAGAAATGATGGCATTGCTATGACAATGAACTTTTGACAAATAACAAGTTCCCCAATATGGTAAATACAGTATGTCAATTTATACCAGGTCATCATTTTCCAGTCCTATAACTGATTTTTTTCAAACCTCAGGATACAGATATCAAAACTGTAAGTACGAGATATCGTGTTACACGCTTTTGGTGAAAGTTTGATAACTGAGATACCTTGTAATACACAAGATAAGGGTCGAGAAATTAATATACATCTGTAAACTTTTGTTTAATGATGTAGAAAGTAGAATTTCCATAATATTGGAGTACAGAAATAAATAAAAAATACCTTTCCTTTTTCGGGAACAGTAGGCAAATGAAGAAGAAACTTTTATTTTATTAAAATTGTATATATTTTTACTACACACAACATTTTTACTAATTAATATTATATTAATTTTGAAAAATATCTTGAATCCGATACACAATATAACCCAATAAAATAAAAAAATATGAGGTAAAATAATAAGCTTTCCCGAATAACATCTCACGATTTGCAAATTGGAAAATACATCCCTAAAGAAATTTCAGAGGTACTATTTTCCCAAAAGAATGTAAATCTCTGGTAAAAATACTGCTGGTTTAAAAGTTTAAGGTTGTCTTTTAAAAATTGAATTTTAATTTTACAGGATATACTAAACTTGGTGACAGAAAAGATAACCAGAAATTTGCTTTCTTTTGTTAAGAGTCTGTTAGTTTTAAGGAGTGAAAGCTAAAGTTATGCCATGAGAAAGCAAAAAAACGGTTAGGAGTAATTTTCAAGCTATTTATTTATGCATACAAATTTTAGACTTTATTTACAAAACTAAGTAGACAGTAATTTACCTGTTTTCTTTGTTGTCTTTCTCCTCTCTCCTGAAATCTCTTTTATCTCTGTCACTCTTCTCTCTATCTCTGTCTCTTTTATCATCTCGGTCCCTCTTATCATCCCTGTCTCTCTTTTCATCCCTCTCTCTTTTATCGTCTCTATCTCTCTTTTCATCCCTATCTCGATCTCTATCATTTCTGTCTCTGTCTCTTTTGTCATCTCTATCTCGGTCCCTGTCATTTCTTTCCCTGTCTCTTTTGTCATCCCTTTCACTCCTTTTGCTCCAATCTAAAACAAAATAAACATTATATAAATAACTAACAATATTTATTTTGGGGATTATTAATACTCATAACAAATTAATGTTGTTTCACAGAATATACAATTACTGTGAACCTACTTTCACACAGTTTTACCGATCAGTTATACTGATGTATAGTATATTAGAGTTTTAAAAGTGGAAAATTATTTGAGAAGCAAAAAATTGAAATATAGTAGAGGGTCCTATATAATTCTCCTTTAACACTCCGTCATAAAGGGTGATGTGTGTGTATATTTATATATATATATATATATATATATATATATATATATATAGATTTTTTGGACTAGGAGACTGACAGACTTACCTTGATACTCCAAAAAATCTAAATAATCTTTACCAACCAAAACTAACCTAAATATATATATATATATATATATATATATATATATATATATATATATATATATTTCTTATGAAGTTGATATACTACTATTGTAAATACTTTTATCCACCACTAAGTGCAATAATTTTACCTTGTGTGATGAGGCACCTTTCGGTCACTTACCATTAGTGATTCGACAATGGTCAAGTGACCGAAAGGAGCCTCATCACACAAGGTAAAATTATTGCACTTAGTGGTGGATAAAAGTATTTACAATAGTAATATATCAACTTCATAAAGTCAGTGCAACGGAAAAATAATGGACAACGTAAAATATCAATATATGTCTTAATATGAATTATTAGTTTTGTTTGTCAAGATGGGCGTAATTTACAAGGACAATGTAGTAATTTAAAAGGACTTTATTAATTTAGAGAGTATTTTATAAAATAGGAGGATTTGAGGCATTTAGATAAATATTCTAACTAACTTTACCTAATTAATAAATAATTATTTTTTCCTGGCGAAAAACCAACTGTAGTTATCCCCAACCAGAAACTAAGACTAAAACAATCAATTTTAGATAAAACAAAATAATAAAATAAAATTTAAATAAATCAAAAATTAAATATGTAACCATAAATATATAACAATAAACAGAAACATAATAAATAACAAAAAATAACAATAAAAAAACACTTAATGTAGAAAATAAATAGAAATATTGAAAAAATAACAATAAAAAATATAAAACTATAAATAACAAAATAACAACAATGAGCAATATAATAGTATATGAATAATAAGAATATTTAAAACATAACATTAGGTTATTATTGCACGAAGGCGTGTAACCAAAAGTTTCTCTCTACGTTTTGAACGAATAAAAGATCTCCATGGACGGACGGTATCTTTAATTTCCCTCAGCTTATTCTGAATCACAGTATGCCATTCGTCATTTCAAGCAGCGAGCAAATGTTTTGCAAAGCAAACATAATCAGATGACATAGCTCGTTGAGTAATGGGCACCACTCTTGTTGCATTCTTCGCTGCTTCATCTGCTTTTGTGTTTTTGAGTATTATGCAGTGTCCCAACAGAATGTTACCCTACACCCCCCAATTGAACTCTGTGTACAGTACACAAAATGTCCCTCACTAAAGGTTTAACAGATAAAACATCCTGAAGTGCTTTTAGAGTCAGATCACAAAAAGTAGTGGGAAGATCAAGATCGAATAACAGATAATGCTTTTAAAAAGGCAAATAGTTCTGTTCTGAAAACATTACAAGCTGAAAGCAATTCGTACATATAACTACATAATTAAAGAATAAATTTGATACAACTCACAAATATAAAAACTTTATTTCCATACTCGTTTCAACGACAATTTGTCTTCATCCTCAGTGATGCTACACAAATCTAATTAAGCTTAACTAAAAAAAATATTAAACATACTAAAATACTAAACAGGATGCTTTGGTGTAACTACATCCCGAAGTATAAAACACACACCCAACACCATTGCCCAGTTTAGAACCATCAGTGAAATTAATTTCACTGTGTTGTTGAGATATATAAATAGGTAAGAATTCCTGGTGGTAGACCACATCAGGAGTACCGTGTTTTATGAAACTAGACAATGAGAAATCGAAGTGTGGCGCTTTTATTATCCATAGAGGTAGATAGCACATTGATCGTTCAAACATTGTTAGAAGTTGTAACCCAAGTTTATCCATTATTCGTACCGTTCGTATGCTGCATGGAGCGGTCGAATGTAGACGTGCATCGTATTCTTTATTTAGAATGTTTTTAAACACCATTTTGAATGCCAGGTGATCAGGTTTGCTTCAAAGGCCAGAAATGTAAGATATTTGTAGCATCTGACGTCATTTTGACAGGGCAGGTTCCCCAGCCTTGACAAGAAGACTAGGGATTGGGCTAGTTCTAAATGCACCAGTAGCAAGTCAAAGTCCAGAGTGGTGGACAGCATTGAGAGTTTTCAGAACTGTATGCTGTGGCGATGAATAGGATTGACAGCCATAATCTATGCACAATCTAACGACCTTGCGATAAAAGCGATACAAGTTCTGCTACTCCCCATGAGTGTATTTTGTCAAATAAAAGACCTGAATATTGAACACTATCCGCGGTTTGAAGCTGAATCCCATCAAGATAAAGGATCGGCTCCTAGTGTTACCTACGACAACTAAATGCTACACATTGGGTCTTCGGAGCAGAGAATTTGAAACTTGTAGTTTTTGACCATTAATCTAATCTGCCTATTGCTAATTACAAAGATCTTTCTGCAGTTGCCATACTACGAGCAGGTACATATATACAAAAGTTATCTACAAAAAGTGAACACAGTGTACCAGAGATCGTATATTACTAGTGATATTTATTGAGACGGCAAATAGTGTACGCTTAGCACACTGCCCTGCGGTACCCCATTCTCCTGTTTATAGCTGTTATATATGTGCCTCCAAGACGAATGCGGAAAGATCTGTTTGATAAAAAGCTAGCGATGAATGCTAGGATATTCCCTTGAATTTTTCATGATTTCAAAATGTTCAGAATTACTCTTTTCCATGCCATATCATATGTTTTCTCCAGGTCGAAGAAAACAGCAACGAGTGTTTGACGCAAGAGAAAGGCACCTTGAATAGCGGATTCTAACAAAACCAATTGGTCAACTAATGATCGTCCTTGCCTGAAACCACACTGATCGTGGCTAAGAAGTTCGTTGGTTTCTAGGTACCAGACAAGATGGTGGTTGACCATCTTCTCCAGCAGTTTGCACAAGACGCTTTTAAGAGATATAGGCCTGTAACTCTACCTGGCTTTAAAAGAGGAATTACAGTCGCTTCTAACCATCCATCAGGGAAAGACCGCTCTTCGAATAAACGATTCTATATTGAAAGGAGGACAAGTTGTGATGATAATAGGTGTTTCAGCATATAGTATATAATAGAATCAGGATCTGGACCAGATTCCCTCGTTGACTCAAATTCCCCTATAGAAAAAAAAAAGAGTCTTCAAAGGAGAGTCCCCAGACAACCCAACAGTAAACGATATTGCTTCTTCCTTCAGTTTATGTCTCTGGAATAATATATTATAGGCTGTAGTAGCTGAAAAGTTAGAAAATGATTTTGCCAGTACATTAGCAATATCATAATTGTCTGTAGTTAATCTTCCATCCGGTTGCTTCAGCGTAATGGCTGGCAACGAAATGGAAGTACCACAAACTGATCTTAGTTTCCTCCATACTGTGGATGCAGTTGTATGTCTAATTGTGCTAATGAACTGTGCCCAAGATTTCATCTTACTGAGCCTAAATATCCGCGGTGCTTTCGCACGGAGTATTTTATATTCCTGAAGGCGGTCATTTGTTAGGTTACGCTTAAATCTCCTTAGAGCTCTTCGTCGTAAACAGAGGATTTCTGTGCATTCATCGTTCCACCACGGAACAGGCGGACGGTGTGGATGCGCAGAGGTTTTTGGAATAGTCTCTACAGCGGCATTTAAAATTGCCTTTTTAAAATTTTCAATTGTTTCATCGATAAGTGTCATATAATCCGTGTCAAGTGATGCAAGGTAATTCGAGTAGGCGTCCCAGTTGGCTTTTCGCAAAATTTGCAAAAATTATGCAGATTGTGGAGTTGTCTCTTGTAGATGCTAATTGCAGACATTTATCAACTTAGCAATGGATGATCAGAACCAAACAAAATAACTTATTTATAAATTGGCTAGACAAGGTTCAAAATAATAACATGAGGGTCATAACTGGTGGAGCGAAATCGATTCCAATACTAGCTATGGAAATCCAAACAGGACTGGAACCCTTGGAAGTCAAAAGAGACATATGTCTCCTAAAATTCTGGGAAAAAAATAAAAAAACAAATAGAGAGTTTTGGGAAACATATAAAGCTGCCACTTCCCGCCTCAGAACTCAGATTACTCCAGTAATCAAAGTTCTACAGCTGGAACCAAAATATAACCTTTACCTTCATGCAGAAGCTGCCCCATTAAATCAACACAATCAAGTCTTTGACAACCTACCTCCAGTTTTACTAAACCTTGTTGAGCAGGTGAAACCTAAGTCACAGGCTATGGATATTGAACTCAGGGTAATGTTCAACAAGCAACATTAATGACCATCAACAAACGATTCCCTGAAAGTGACTGGCTTCATGTTTACACAGATGGATCTTCAAACCCTTCAAGTGGAGAAACTGGAGCAGGATATTTTTCAAAATTATTTCAGGGCTCGGTAGCTGTGGGCCTCTGCTGCAGCAATTTTGATGGTGAGGTTGTGGCCATAGGAGAAGCAGCATCATGCGCCATGCGACTTTCACCGCGGCAGGTTGTATTCCTGATTGATTCACAAACAGCGATTTTGGCAGTTTCCTCTAACACACCAACTGACTGCACCTTGACAGTGTCGTGCAGAGAAAAAATGCAACTATGCCAAGAGGCAGGCTTCAGAATTGCGCTCAAGTGGATTTCCAGCCACGTTGGCACAACAGGGAACGAAAAAGCTGACAACCTCGCCAAGAGTGGGTGCCGCCTACCACAGCCACAAATCAAAATATCACTGGGCTCTGCTTACACCAGAATTCACGCAGCAGCTAAGACGTACTTGAAAACATCACAAGAAAACCTGGCTGTTGGAAAGAGATGGCAAGAACTTTGCACCAACCCCATTCCAAAAAACCTGCCTCGACCTATCAGTGTTGCGCAGTTCCGTCTAACCACGGGACACGACTACCTTCAGGCGCACCTTCATCGCATTGGGCTGGCGGACACGGATCGGTGCTCCTTGTGCCAAACACGAAAGATGGATGGAGACCACCTTTCTGCCTGCCCACAGCTCGAAGCATACAATAGCGACCCAAAAACCAGACTCTCCAAGCTCTATTGGTCTGCACGATGCCAAATGGTCGAGTTACCAAGGGCAGGCGTTGGATAAAGAAAGAAAGGTCTGTAACAAAGGTTGAACCAACATTAACGCGGTCTGTGTGGAAAGATCGAATTCTTACCGCCACTCTGTCGAGAGAAACCAAACGACGCATGTATGCACTGCATGGTAGCGAACGTGTTGCCAAAATATTTTTTAATATTTCAACATATATTTTGAAAAATATATTAAAAAACCTATTTATTTATATAGCCGCCTTTTTTTCAATACATTTTTGGTACCGTGATGATGTTTTTTAAATCCAGCATCATACCAATCTGCCCCCAAAACGGTTAACCATATTTCAATGTGTTTCTTCAAATCGCCCTCGTTTGCGAAGATTCTTCCTCGAAGATGTTGCTTTAGCTGGGAAACAAGTAGAAGTCATTTAGTGCAAGGTCTGAGGAGAAAGGTGGATGCCAAAAAACATCTCATTAAAACTCCTCAAGCAGGACTTCTTGAGTTTGATAAGTAGCGTGTGGGCAAAAGTTGTCATACAACAAAAATGTGTTTTGTCTGTTTTGATAACATGCAGGATGTCAGGGTTATTTCCACATTCAGAGACACTTGAAAAAGGATTTCATCAAGCGTTAAGCGCCATTGGTGGCAATGGCTAGCTGAATATCTTCGACAACAGTTGGAACGCGGGAGGAAGAGAGGAGGCCTCTCTGTTTGTTCATCGTATAATGCAGTTCTCCTACCAAAGAATGACTGGTGCCAACAAGAAACCATTGGACATGACATAATGTCTTCACCATAAAAACCAAGAGAATTAAGCAAAATATAGAATGCAAAAGAATTTTGAAGGCTGACATACTGTCTACTAGCTCTCATCCCCAATACAACTTCCACCTCCCTACAATAAAGCCTATGTGCTACTGCGTACTAAGAAATATATGACATTTACCTGAAGAAAATCTTGACTAATAATTAAAGCATTTGTGATGAATTTGGCATTAAGCTCTTTTACAATTTTTAATCCCCAAAAAGTCAAACAATTATAAAGTATATTTTTAAAGTGGTTAATTACATACCTCTGTCTCTAGATCTGTCATCCCCTCCTCTGTCTCTTGTCCTACTTCGTTCATCCTCCCAGTTCCTTCCTCTTGGTCTATCTCTATCATCTCTTCCTCTATCTCTATTCCTTGACCCTCTATCAGAATTACTTCGCCATTCTTTTAAAACACAACAAAAATTATAAAACAACTCTAAGAATGTTGTGTTGTAAAGTCTTAATGGTAAACTAATGTTATTTCTACTATATGAGTTTTATACTGTAAGTGGAATTTCAACTCAGAAAAAAGTGAAAGAAATAGGAATGGATGAGGATTAAAGAAACAGATTGGCTTACATTTTGTTTATTATAATTTTTCATTATGTTTGATGGAAACAAGACAATTAAGATAAAAAGAAAATCCTACCTAAGTGTTTTTAGTTTAGTTTGGTGTCTCGGCTACTACTTAAGCTTTTCTGTAGTTATATAAAATATCCAATTCTATATACAATATGGAAAATTATATTAACTGAAACGTGTTAAAAAAAATCTCTAAATAAGTATCCAAAATGGCAATATTATTGGTCGCTTATTTCTACTTTTGTAATACATTACAATAAATAGTGAACCCGAATTTTACAGTTTTACATTGTACAATAGACTCACTTGAGATGTAATTTTAAAAACATACACTCAGATAAACCAAAAACTAAGCATTTTAGGACAATCATTTATAGCGGCTAATTCCCATATTATATTAGGGTTATCATTTTTCAAAGTTCGACAAATTATTTTAAGGTCATCCAACCATTTAGATTTATTTATGTTACTTATGCACTTATTTATGTAAATCAGATTTTTATTATCAGCTCCTATACACTGCTGTCATAGGACCTTCACTTTGCTTGTTAATTTCCTTCTCAACTTTTAATACCATGATTAAACTAATATGAAAACATGTACAGTAGAGCCTCATATAATTGGCTCCATTACATTGGACCGTGTTTTGCAGCTAGGTCATGCAAACCAATGGTATTCTAAACAGGATCCTATGGCTGCTAACACAAGCACTAACACATAATGTCAAATGGCATTCCCCTTAAAATGATGGCAGAGAAGTATAAATAGTGTTCATATAATGAAACAAGGACTCCAAGAGAACGCTCAATAGTAGGGATGGGCCGATTCCGATTCTCGATTCCAGGAATCGTCGATTCTAGGTGGCATCGAGGAATCGTCGATACTCGATTCTTCATTCATAAAAGTGTCGATTCCGATTCCTATTTTGTTAACTATTAAAATATGCGTGTGGAGTAATTTATTGCCAAACAAAATTTATTATATTTGTGTGGAAAAATAATTAATTACCAACTATGTCTTATTTATGTATTAGTTGATTTGAATGAATTAAATGATTAAAGTAAACGAAAATATTATTATTTATGAAACAACAGCAATCAAGATCGTAACCATTTCTGGTCGTTTGACATCGCTTGTCTCTCTCTTTCACTAGAGTGGGTTCGATACTCTCTTTTGCTCTCTCTCTCTCACCCACGTGTCTTACTGCCACTGATTTATAGATGTCAGAACAAAACACAAAAAAGTACAGTAAAAACTCGATTAACCGTCACCGTCGGAACCGTGGCCATGACGGTTGAGCGAATAGACGGATAACAGAAACACTGTATTATTCCTCCGAAACTTAACCTTAATAAATTATATTATAGACAGATATCACTCTCACGGTTGAAGGTTTTGTGTAGCCTATTACATTAAAACGGAACTTTTAAAAGGTTTTGCCATATGACCAAGATGTTAACTAAATTAATTATTAGAGAACTAGCATATAAGCTAATATAACTTGAAAGAATCGAGAATCGAGTAAAGAATCGAGAATCGAAAGGAAAATTTTAGAATCGGAATCGGAATCGAAAATTTTAGGAATCGGCCCATCCCTACTCAATAGTGAAAGGATATTAATAGTATTTATAATACTAACTTAACAAGTGTTGACAAAAGTTTTCTAAACAAATTTACTCCAGTCCTACCCAAAAGATCACTTTTAAAACAATCTAAATATTTTATCAACATAAATCTGAAGATATGATAAATTACTGTATGACAAATAATAAAACATGATAAAAATGACAGAAAAAAAAAGATAATTTATATACAAAACTAAAGACCCTACTACTAAAATATATAATAAATACACCAAAACCTCTTAACCACAAACTTTCTTTATATTACCCTTAAGTACATTTCAGTTACCAAGTAACCATCCTCAGAGGGATAACATACAAAGACTGATAGCCGGGTAAAATAAAGAAAGTTTGTGGTTAAGAGGTTTTTGTGTATTTATTATTAAATTCAACCACAGTATATTCCCAATAAATAGTACTAAAATATACTACATACTAAAATAAGCACTCAACGTTTAACTCAGAATGTTTGTTTCTGTTTATGTCGTGTTTCACAAAGGGATAGAGATCGATAATGTAAACGGAGACATAAATAATACATATGTCACGTCCAAGAATATTTATAGCCGAGATTAGCTGACATTTGTTTACTACAATCTTATGTTGACACATTAGGTTTTCGGGCGTCCAAACATTTTGTCAATGACTCATATTTACAATAGTCTGATCTCACCTCGAAATGGTTCATTCACTCTAATAGGACAGTTATCGTTTATTCTTGCGTTAGTTCAGAAAGCTTAGTTAATTTTTATGATCGTTGTTTTTACCTGATATTTTGCCACGTCAAATGGTTCAAACTAAAACAAAACATTAAAATATAAAAGTTAAAACAAATTAAATCTGTTCATAAAACCCCCTGAAGCATTGTTTCAGTTAAAGCATCAAAAGTTAACTTGGGATGGTCGGATTTAAAAACGACTCAGGCACAATGTTCTCTAAACTCTTCTGAAGCACTGACGTAAAAATCAAGCCTTTATACAAACACTTATCGACACTAGAGAAGTTTCAATTAGCCTGGGAGTGAGCGTGCCGGTGAGCTCGCCGTCTCTAAGAAAATAAGCTGGGAGCGCACCAGCACGCTCTCTGTGCCTCGTAAGGGAACCCAAAGCGTGCCGGAACGCTAGCCATGCTGAACGTGTTAACTGATGTTTAATAGCTGTGAATAAAACATTATGTTTGTAATCAGTTAATTTCTTTATTGGGCTTTTATAGTTTCTTTTTCATTTTATTTGATTTAACAGCCTTATAATAATACTTTACTCTGTAACAGACTTTCATTAGAACACGCTAACCTCAGCTTCTGTTATAAGATTCAACTGTTAATCATATTCTTTTATAAAACCTTATAGATTTAGATTGTTTGATAAACTTTTAAATGTTCAAGTCTGTTCAAGTTTATGAAACAGACATTAATTTAACCCGTTGCGATTAACGGACTATCTATGTCAGCTAGTCACAGCTAATTTATTAGTACCGGGTATAAAGATTAGTCCAGAACTAGTCATGAATGTAGTCACTGTATGCTTCAAGAAAGTTTATTTTCTATAATGTCAAACAAGACTAGATATCTGTGCTTTCTGTGGGGTATTTATCAACTCTCAAAACCAACAGCATAAAGATATTGGTCCATTGATCTTCAGTCAGATATCCAAACATAAAATAACACTTCAGCAGTTTTATGTCAACAGAATGAGCGCTCAGAATAGGTTTTACTAGGTGTCGGTCAGTAGCTGTAATTAGTGTATTCTTGTATACATACAAAATAAACAATAAAAGTGGGAGCCTAGAATCCGAAGCAAACTTTAAACCGTAAGTAACATTTAATTTGTTTTTACTTATTATGATTATACACCCGTGTAAAATATAAAATATTTAGTGCTTTGTAAGTTCGAATGTTTTTGTAGCAAAATACTACTCAATTGGCGCAAGGAGTTAATTTGTACCTGCTAATGTCCGTGGTGTGCATGCATTTAGATCAGCAATGGGTTAAGTCAATAGGATTAAATCAAAGTTATAAAATTTCTAATCCTTTTGTCAACACATAGCACCACTCTGATAGTTTTTTATTGCACAGAACTATCATGAAATATTATTAATTTTTTTAATGTATCATTAAACAGTACCAATTAAAATTTATAGCATTTTACTTAAAAAACAATGACTTTATAAAAGTACCACCTTCTTCAGTATAGTCCCTTCTCTGATGAGCCAAAAGAGGACCAAGGTCTGCACCATGGTTGTAATCATAAACTTGAATAGGTTCTAGCGACTCCGGTTCATTAAATTCTGAAATGAAACAAAAATTACTTTAAAAATGGTAAAAGTAGCAGGAAAAGATATTCAAGGGAAGATAAAGCTGAACTAGAAAACAATTTTCAGTAGAGATAGTTACTGAAGGGTGTCTAAATAATTTGTAGCCCTAACAGGGTAAGAAGTATTATAAGGTAGAATCAAATGTTTCTGAAATAGTGACTTAGCCTATCCTGTAGTTTTTGTGTAAGGTTGTTCATTTTTACCTACATTACCACCTATATTATATATGCCTACACACAAAACAGATATCGATTTTTAAAAATAGACAAAGATAATGGTAAAATTACATATATTTTTTTAATTTATACATAAGAGGTTTTTGAGATATTCCTAGTTTAAAATTTGGCGGTTTTAATACTACATCCAACATATTCACAATGTTCTTATGTGCTTTATAAATGAAATTTCAATATCTGACCACATAAGGATCAACTAACAATCGAAAAAAATTTCTAATATATCAGTAGTCACCATTTAAACCCTGAAGTAAACAGCTGAACTTCCTACAATACATCGACAGAGTGGGTTTTCTTACCACAAGATATACATGTTGAAGGAGAGTAAGGGAGTCCCTTCACATAGCAAATGAATTACAGGTCAAATTTTATAAGCTGGCACTTGGCTCTGAGGGAGGAATTATGCGTTCATGGTCTAGAAAACATCAGGTACTGTGGTTATCCGTCATACGGGCCATAAATGGCCGCCTTCCCTCTTATGAACTAACAAATCTACAACTAAAAAACCCTTTCAACTATATATTAAGTCCTACGCTACTACATTCAACATCGAGGTAAGTTGTCACTAACGATAGTGAAACTGATATTTGCCAAACAACCATCCCATTATTCCTCCACCTGTGTTTGTCATAATGCGATTGTCAACACTATGAGTCATTGGAATTCCAAGGGTCGATATCTCCACCCTCCCCTCACCCTCTTCCAAGGCCCACAGCCCCCAAATGCCAGCTTATAAAATTTCACCTATAAACATAAGTTCAATCCAACACAAGCATGTAAAAATTACAGATTAATCAGCAGCCTTCAATTCAAGCATTCCCTGCTGCAAGCAAATATCAAAAGCTAAATAGAAGCTGAAAATCTTATCACAAAAACCTCTT